>SNQJ01S0045006.1:48396-68152 GCA_010110895.2 Picea sitchensis
AGAGAGATAGTAAATTTACATATAAATAAAAATACTAAAATTATTTTTGATTAAATATTTAAAGGTAAGCGTTACTATTATTTTAAAGTTTTTAAAATAAATTTATTATAAATATAAAATTTATTATATATATATATATATATTTTTGTAAGTAAGTGATTGATATTATATATAAAGGGCCTCCCTGGACCAAAAAATATACACAGTACAGATATGATACCAGCTGTAGTTACCGGACTGCCCCAACAGAGGGGAAACCAGTCCGGCCAGCATGATAGTCAAACAAAAAGAGTTTGATAAGTCAAATGACCTGTTCAAGCTGACTGGTCATTAGCTAAGAGAAAAGTGTCAACAGAAAACATAGAGTTCTAAAGAAAAACCTCAAACACTTGCTCGGTAGCCTTGCCAGGTGTTGTGGTCCACCTCCAACCAAGGCTCCTCCTCGATGTAAGTCGCTTGGTCATCCCAACGCTTTATGTCCATTCCTCCGTCGGTGCTGACGGCTGGCTGAGTGTCCTGCGCTCCCTCCTGTCCCGTGTCCATCTCCTGTGCGTGCTCCGCATGCTGGGTGCCATATGGCTTCTTGCTGAGAAGGCTTGGATTCAAGGTCTTCCTATCATCTGCTGCGCCTGTGAGGTCCTCACCATCCGGGTCTGAGGGTGCAGCTTCACGCAAGGAGGTAAGGAGATGGAGTAGAGAAGTGACATTCCGGTCCACAGTGAGCACCCAGAATTGGAGGTCATCCACCCCCTGGCGTAGCTCGAAGATCAGCCCGAAGATTATTGCCAAGGTTTCCCTGAGTTGAGCATCAGAGAAAGGGTTCTGGGCCTGGTGTTCAGTGCGCCATGGCTTGCCGGGAGTTGGTTCTGCCATAGTCGGCTCGGCTGAGGTCAGAGTTGGTACTGGTGGAGCTTTGCCCGAAGGTTGTTCCAGGATGTGGCTCAATGTGGGAGTCGACACCCAGGGGACAAGAGCCAAACTGTCCATTCTCTCTAAATCCAAGTCGGTAGATGCAGGGACGGTGTCCGACAAAGTGAGGGGGGAAGAACAGGAAGAGGGCGACGTTGGCGGCGAAACGGGGGGACGACGAGGTCTCCATGGAGATCCTCTACGTGGGCGCCCTCGAGGCCGAGGCATGGGACAAGTCTCGTGCTGGCTGGGGGGCGCTGGGTGGTAGGGGTGGCGACAGGGAGCTTGCGACCAGAGACAAACACCAACGAGGTCGCAGATTGCGGATAATTCACCGGAAGACTGCCCCGAGGAGAACCAGGTGAGGCTCGCGCAGGGAATGACGAGAAACCAACAAAGCTCGGCCATGGAATGAACATAACGGGGAGAAAGACTGGAATGAAAATCACCTCGTTCCATGGTTAATGGAAAATTAATGTCTGCGTAGGGTGGCGCCCAAAGGCACGAGCCCTTCACGTGGCATCGTGCCTTGCTGGCCAGTCCCCGCCTCCTCATGAAGCCGCGTGGAACGCAATATCACCCCATCCAGGGAAAATTTATTATATATTATTATATTGAAATTAACTAGATGTATTTACAACTTAGTGTGATAGATATGTTGTCATGTAGATAATATTATATGTCAGTTTCAAAAAAAATATAATATTTATAACAAAAAATAATAATAATACTATATGTTTGTCAATCATTTGTTAAAATATCTCTTTATATATGAGAGGGAGAGATCTAATATACACAAAATATAAAAACTGCTACATAAAGAGATAAAAAGAGAGATAGTAAATTTACATATAAATAAAAATACTATAAATATCATATTTACATAACAATATTGTTACAATATAAATTTAAATATCTTAACAATAATCACATTTTTTTTTTTTGCATATCCATGTGTGCATAAGTTGTGACTTGTTTAGAGTCCCACCTAGATTGAGTAAGAATGTAATGAGAATCCATCCTAAATGATAAAAAAATTAATCGACATACTAGTGGTTGTTCATTAAAGGTTGAAAATATCTTTGAGGTTTTTAGAATCCCACCAAGTACCATAATAAAAGAGAAAAACATCATAACCAAAAATAAGGTGTTAAAGGTAAAAATTGTGTCCAACCTTTATCCTCTTAAGTTTCCACCTCTCTTTGCCTCCAACAAGGCTCTACTAAGACCCTTAGCGATAATAAAAAACAATAGTGGGGAAAGGGGACATCCCTTTCATAGACCTCTTCCTATCCTTAGAAGATCAAAGATGATCCATTAATTAACAAGGAAAATAATACCGATGAAACACAACTCATGATCCAATTAACAAAATTCACATGAAATCCTAGATGGATCAACATCATTATCAAGTACATCCAACTAACACAATCATAAGCTTTGGATAGATCCAATATAGTGACCATAGATGCCATCATTTTAATTTTAATGGTGTGTATCCCCTCATTGCAATCACTTTTAATATAATTTTGTATATGCAATTGCAAAGGGATATGGGTCTATACTGATCTAAATTATTTTCAGCACGAAATGAGAGCGGAGATATAATAAAGAAATGTACAAAGATATCTCAGATATCGAATAATATAACATAAATGTATCAGAGATGCAACCATAAACATAGAGATACAATAATACACAATTTTCTATTAATGAGAGAAAATGTACAAAGACTGTAAAAAATACAGAGTGAAAGAATCGCTAGAATGGTGGCATCTTATCTCTAAGATAAGATGCCACCATTCGCAAGAAGATGATGTGTCTGCTACTCACATTCGCAAGAAGATGATTTTACAATGAGACTCCAAAGGCCTTTTTATCATAAAGAAAATCCAAAACCTTAACCCTGAAAGATGAAAAGCCAACAATTTTGTGGACCCCGTTTTGGGTAGTTTGGTGTATCAACTTCCTGGGGGTGTAACTTTGGCATACGATCTCTGTTTGGGGCGCACAACAACTTGTTGGAAAGGTATCATCGAGGAGATTCAATTTGGGGGATCAATTAGATAATTTGGATATCATTGAGAATATCTATCCCAAAAAACCTTCATTTAGGCCCTCAAAATGGCCCTGGAAGTTAAAAACTGCTAAAAATAGTAAATTACCAAAATTGCTAGAAATCTATTTTGAGCCAGTTGGAAAAGGTGGGTGGCCACCGATATCCACTTGGATTGTATATTAATCAAAATAATTCAAAGAATCAACTTTTGGGATAAGTGCAATGAAAGTAGTATTAAAAATTTTCAACATATGTCTAAAATACTTAGTTTCATTAATAACCTTTAAGAGATCATCTTCCATTAATTCATAAAAAACCCTAAAGAATTTGATCGACTAGTGGTTTGGACCAAGACTATTATCCTTATGATTGGTGTGCATGACCATTTCAAGTTCATCCTTAGATACTTCTTCAAGAAGCATATGATTTACCTCTTCATTAACAAAGTTGAGAAAGTAAGATCATGTCATTTGAAATATCTTTGTGATCATCACCTTGTTCTTCTCCTTGTAATTCTTCTTGAAATGATCAACACATAGCCAGGAAATGTCATTGAAGTAAGTAGTCATCAAAACTTCTCGATTAGGCATCTGCCATATTATTAGATAATATTCTTGTGACGATTTGCAAATCCGTGAAATAACATAGTGTTGTTGTCCCCTTGGTCCTACTAGATCGCCCAACTCTTGAGTCTCCAATTGACCTCTTTATCAACCAAAATTTGTCTACGCCTACCTTCCAATGATTTTTCCTCTTATTGAAAATCCTCATTAAGAAAACCTACCAAATTACTAACATAAATACCCTCCAAACATGCTTCACATTTGTGAGGGTCTAATCATCCCTTATCCTTTTTTTGGTGAGCTCGTTTAGCTAAGATTTCCTTTATTGATTTGAGATTTCTCTGAAACTTTATAGATTTGAGATTAATTTGAAATTCAAGTGCAAAAATACCTTGGATTCCAAATCCACATGAATCCAACCATCAATATTTTCCACATAGTCCTCACACTAAAACTAGTTGGAATTAAATTTAAATAGGTTGAGGGGCTTATGCGCTAACTTTGCAATTTCCAACAAGACCAATATATGGTTCGATTCACCTCCTTCTCCAATCCAAAGTCTAAAATGATAAACATCATTAAAAAAGCATCTTTTAATAAGAATCAATCAATATGTTTTGGATGCCGACTATTGACAAAAAAAAATGCATATTCCTCAATGTAGGTTGAATATTGATCGACTCTATGTCATACAACCCCAAATCCTCTAACTTTTGTAAAAAATAACCAAAGGGAACAAATTTGTCTACGCCTACCTTCCAATGATTTTTCCTCTTATTGAAAATCCTCATTAAGAAAACCTACCAAATTACTAACATAAATACCCTCCAAACATGCTTCACATTTGTGAGGGTCTAATCATCCCTTATCCTTTTTTTGGTGAGCTCGTTTAGCTAAGATTTCCTTTATTGATTTGAGATTTCTCTGAAACTTTATAGATTTGAGATTAATTTGAAATTCAAGTGCAAAAATACCTTGGATTCCAAATCCACATGAATCCAACCATCAATATTTTCCACATAGTCCTCACACTAAAACTAGTTGGAATTAAATTTAAATAGGTTGAGGGGCTTATGCGCTAACTTTGCAATTTCCAACAAGACCAATATATGGTTCGATTCACCTCCTTCTCCAATCCAAAGTCTAAAATGATAAACATCATTAAAAAAGCATCTTTTAATAAGAATCAATCAATATGTTTTGGATGCCTAATTGGCTGACAAAAATGACATTCCCAATGTAGGTTGGCTATTGATCACCCTATGTCATACAACCCCAAATCCTCTAACTTTTGTAAAAAATAACCAAAGGGAACATATGTGCTTGCATTCTCCCCCATACCCATGAATTTAAAAATTAAAATCAAATCACCTTTGTAGTAAAATTTCACTGCCTCAAGGTTTCAACCTTCAATTCCAAGACACGGAATTATAAGCAAATGCATTTAAATACACTAGTAAAGACACTTAAAACTCAGAGTAAAATATATGGGTACTGCTTATAATTAAATGACATTGAAGGCATCTATCATTAATTCATTTTACATGGAAAACATGATACAAAACAACAGTCATGTTCAAATGTGATAAACTATAATTCAATACTTATCTTTATTATCAGAATTCATTAATCAACCAAGCAAGAGGCCTTCCACGAACCTTCCATCTTTAGACCACACTATTCATCACCAACAAGAGAATGTCACCCCGAGATAGACCCAGCTCCACCCCAAGGCAAGGAATCCTAGGCTAGGTCGAGGTTACTGTAGATGCCACATAACAACCACCAGAAGGAAGCCAGCCCCGTGAATCTCCCACACCTACCAATGACCTTAATATCATTCCCACATGCCTGCTCACCCTGTGAGAGTGCACTCTTCTTCTCATTGGCCTAGATACCTTCAAGCCATTTCCTTACCTTGCTATGCTGTGAACATACCTGACTGGAATTCTCCGGGCTCTATGGAAGCTAAAAGGTTCCTTCCAGGAGTCCTCCCCTCCCTCTGCGCACTCCCTCAACTAGAGGAGTCGCTCACAGGCCGACAAGCCTCACGTAGTCCAGTATTGCGTGGTCACAAAAATCCACGGAAAACACAGACAAATGCTTAGAAAATCGGTTCATCGGTCACATGATTATCTCACGGAATGATTTCAAAACAGGCTTCAGGAACAGGTTAGCTCATCTTTTCCCAAACATTAAGGGATTCTTCCACTCGATTTCAACACATGGTTCCTGTTCAGGAATTGCACTCCTGGGTTTGCCTAGAGTAGACACAGACTCATAGTTCGGAACATGGTATTACATTTGCTTTCCTCCTGCACACAGCCTAACGTGTTTCTGTGAGACAGAATCTGTGGACATCCTAGAAGTCAGAATGTCTCCATTGTAGGTTCTCTGTCTGTATGGAGAGCATCCCCCTCACTGCTCAGCCAGCATGAGATAGATGCACCAGGTTTACTTGTCACCTGGAAATTGCATATGTAGCCCATCCATTTCTCCCACCACTTGGGAAATTCTGTCCTTCTAAAAGGACTTGAGATGTACAATGTGACATGGATTTTAGGTTAATATTAAATATTATTCCGTGCCTAAGCTCCCCTAGTTTAGCCCCTAGCTCTACTTCACTCACTTTCCCACCTTCCAAAATTTCAGTTCCTCCTTGCCTCCCACTTCAGTGGGACGCTTTGTCTCCATCATATTCATCATGGCTCTGCTCCTGCACTAAGGCTTATTTTATTACACTGACTGATACATACACTCACCAAGCTCTGGCCTCTGGCCAACACTTAGGCCTCTCACTCCCAACAAAATCCCCATATGTTTCATTGTTGTCCTGAGTATAAATCCTAGTCACCATCCTATAGTACATATTTACAATATTTTAGTTGTAGTTATGATCTCAGAACTGTGGCTCTGCCTCCTTGGGGACACATAATCCTCCTTATTTCTTTTTTACTCAATTCCTACAGCAACTCTACACTCATTTCTGTAGTCCTTTTCAGCTTTAAAAAAGATGTACTACCAGATATTATCTCTTCACAGATAAGCTCCTGTTACTGCCCTTGGATCTCAGTAATAACTTAATTGACTTTTATGTTCTGAGGCCTGATGCTGAGTTTTTCCTCACCACACATAAAAGACAAGATAAATTATAGACACCTTTCTCCTGGTTCCACCTGGACCATGCCCACCTGATAATATTGATTATATCAAAATATATTTTTGAGCAAGAAATGGCAAGGAAATATATTGTACAAATATAGATGTACGTGTTATAAGTGTAACTGCCCTGATCCTTTCCTGTGGATCTCAAATGTCTTAATAAATCTTGTCGCTTAACTGCATAACTTCCCACTTCTCAGGGAATTCTCAAGAAGTTTTTCACTTTCAGTGAAAACATGTCACCCACTTGAATTTTTTATAATTTCCGTTACACAATGGGAATCTCTCATCATTCCCAAGGCCAAATTTGTTTGATTTGGATCATCCATCTTCCATCTCTTGAGGTTCTAGTCCAATCATCGCTCTCTATCACTGATTATCCCAAATTTAATTCTAAGTGTTTCACTTTCCATACAGTTGTTTCAAATGGCTCATCTCTTTAGAGATGGTTGACACCATTGTTGTAGGTTTAATCTCTACCTAAATGTGTGTAGTCTTCCTAATCTAGATGGTTTTCATTTATCTGATCACACACATTCTCTTGTCTTCATTACTCTTATTTATTTTCTCCGCTTGAATCCACTGGTATCAGATGATATGATTAGTGCCCATTCGTCTAACTTGAATGCCCCTCTGAAATTGAAGTGAATTTCGGGTCCCTATCTTAATTATTCTTTAGTAATCATGTGTTTTAAAATTTCTTTTAGGGAAGATATCACACACTGTCATTTCTGTGTGTGGTTTTCACTTGAATAAAATGAGCATCTTTAGTGTGCTTATTCACCACCACCATGATTGAATCATGTTGCTTGCTTGTCTGGGCAATCTCAAAAGAGATAAAACTGCATGGTTACTAAAGACCCCACTCTTCACCAGAATAGTGGTTGTAACAACCCTACTGGGTTCTAGTGTCACCTTTTGACCTTTTCCTGTATTCCATTAGATTCAAGGTATGTATTCAAAGAATTTCCTCTTTCTTTCCATAATTCACTAAAATAATATTTTGACTCATGCCAGCCTTTGATATTCTCAGATGACCAACATAAGTCAACATGCATTCTTTAGAATTCATACCAATTCTCTCTCTCTCATGGATGGCACATACAGTCTCCTGCTTATGTAATGTATAACTAGTCAGCCTCCCAATGTATATACTTTCCTTGTGTTTCTCATGTGAGCTTATTACCACCTTGGTATCAACCAACATTTGTGCCCATGAATTCTGTCTTTCTAACTCAGCTTCAGGTATGTTAATGGTCAGAGTATGTATTCTCATGCACTTTCTCACTGAGAGGACCAACCACCTTATTATTCTTTCCCTTTGATATACTGATATTTCAAAGTCAGAGCCTGATAGAAATTCTGACTTGAATTATCCTGGGGTATTTGCTATTGATCAAATATTTCTGAATTGTTGTAGTCCTGTTCTTAATTTAATTTTCCCATGAGTAATGTCTCCATTTCCTTTAAAAGATGGACACGCCAAATAAATCAAGGAGTGTATAATTATTTTCTGTGTTTTCAAATTTCTTTCTAGATTCATAGTAAAATTACCAACTTTTCTTACTTAGAACTCCTCCCAGCCCTCTTTACAGACAAAGATATGTATTACCACATAATCCTTACATTTGATCAAGAATCTTCAGATTGAGTACCGTGAGTCAATTACTGGAAGTCGTTTCTACATTGTTCACCACTGAACTTCTTTCCTCTTTTTGTAAGGAAGTGAGGCATTGATTAGTCCTTGAAAATACTATTATGAATCTCCTATAATAACCCACACCCATAAAGGATCTGTGAATTTCACATTTTCTTGAGAGTTGGCCACTCTTGAATGGGTCAATTCTCTCAGATCCAGAAGCATCCCCTCTTCTCTGGAATAATATGTCCCAGATAATGGAACTGCTTTTGATAAAAAGAAAGAATGCTCAATTTTAGCAATGGTAATTCTCTCAACACTTACAGCACCGTTATAAGATGTTGTTCATGTTCTTCCTTGTCTGGTACAACAAGATATCATCAAGAAAATATGATCTAACTTGGTCCTAGATAATTTCTCCAACACCATCTGTTAAGTTACATGAAGACAAAGAAAGGTTGGACAGCCCAAACTACACATAGTGAACCCATAGCTGCAGACCTAATTATTCTCAAGGCAGCCTTGTCTTCATCTTTTATCTCATTTCAGGATATCTGTATCGAAGATCTATTTTCTAAAATACTTTCTCATCCTTTAATCGAATTTCAAAAATATCATCAATTTTTGGCAGAGGATATTTGTTCTGATAGTGACTTTATTCAATCATTGCAAAGCTCCATGCAATGCCTCAACGCCCCATCTTTTCTTCTTCACAAATAGAATTAGGGCCTCACGCATTTATTGTTTACTGGACTATCGTAGCCTTTCAATATCTCTTCGAGTCTGCCAGAACTCCTTCACCGTGTGCTCATTCTATATGAGCCTTTTGAAATTGGAGTCAGCCTGTGCATTAGATTTATAGAAAAATCGATGTCCCTTGGAGGTAGTCCGCCTCCGAACGTCTTCTAATTATTTGAGCACCCTGTGGTCTTCTAGATTTGAGACTACATCTTGGAATACTTCTTCACCCGGGCTGCAAATAATTGAAAACCTTTCATGTAACACTTCTTCAACTGTGATAGTTTAGATTTCCCTCATTACCACGGCTCGGGAATTCCTTGACTCATACCTCGATTTCTTCGCCCGGCATAAAATCTCTTTGTTTCTCGCAACTGGGGAAGAGCATGTAGCCGGTCCAACCAGTCCATCCCACTTAAGAAATCATAAGGAACTTAAAGGGGAATGTCTAATTGCATTAGTGCTTCAGTCTTTCTATGTCCACTCCAATGACTTGTCCAATTCGACCTTCCTCTGGTCTCGGCTAATCAGCAGACTAACCAAGACTTCTCGTGTTTGATTTTCATTAGATGCAAACTTTCACCACCCTAGGATCTACATATGTGACTAGCCCCCTAATCAATCAACAAAATGTCAAGTGGTCTAAGTTGTTGATCATACTCCACTCTCAATCATATGTGATTTTGAAATTCCGCTGTTTGTTGTCCACAGGTCAGATCCTCTATTATCTGCTGCCTGCTATCCTCCACTGCTTTCATCTGGCTTTAACAAGATGATAGTCCTGATTTGTATTTCCTATGGGGGCAGTCAGACTTCCATGATTCCTGCATGTTCCCCAAACACTCCAGCGGTGGAGGCCTTGCAGCATGTTCACTCCCTTCAATCTCTCCGAAGCTCTCTTAAAAGATGATGACTGTCCCTAAGGATCATTTCAAAAAGGAAGGCTTGCTTCCTTCTGACTCTGTTCTTTCTTAAACATCTCAGTTATCCCAGTTTTCTCCAGTGAGTTTTCCCTTTGCTGTTGTTCGTATAGGCATTTCTTCCTTCTTATGGTTTCTTCCATGGTCTTAGATTGCGAAGGGATGAATTTTGTCACCAATGAAGGTGAAAATCCACTCATATACCTGGCAATTTTGAGTGCTGTACCTCGCTCTTGATGAATGGAAGACATCAGAGGGGTTCCTTAAAACTTCGCTCATACTCCTCAATGGTCGTAGCTGCCTGCTTTGAGTTCAAGAACCTTCTGCATCTTCTCATTATAATTTTTAGCTCTATTTATTCTCTAAATACCTCTTGAATTCCTTCCAAGTAACTCTTTTCTTTGATGCTGTTCCGCACAAACTGATCCCTCACATACAAGCTTTTCCTTTTCATGGTACATTGCAATTCTTCCTCTGCATGAGAGGAATAATCATGCAATTGGAAATAATTAAGTGCCAAGAAACCATATGCCTCAAACATCTTCTCCTCCTTCTTCTATGCTCCTCATCAATGTTGGAGTTAATTTATTCTATTTTCCTTTCACTCCCTCTCCCTCTTCTAGATTACAGTTTCAGTAGGTGATGGGTTGAGCTACAGTATTCTCATCACAGTAATTGTTTGGGAGCGACTGTGATGTCGGCTACCACTCCTTTTGACTTGTTTCCTTCTCCATGAAGTTCTCACTCTGCATTGAGTCTCTTCCTTTCTCAAAGTTCTTCTCTATTCTGCATCTTCTGCATGAATCTTGCTTAATTTCCTGTCATTTTGTGGATTCTCATGAGTTTTCATCACGGCTGCTCCATGTGTGTCCCACGATTTTCATCATATGTCCTTCCTTATCCATCTCTTTTTCATGCCCATTAGAGGCGCATCCTTCTCAACCCTTGTTGTTATCCTTTCCTTCTCTATTCATCTTCATTTCAGATACTGGTATTTTTCCTCCACCATGATTATCTGGAGTTTCTGACTTCATGGAACTCTGCACACGACTGCGGTAATTGAATTACAAATGCATTTGACTATTGACTTATGAACAATTCACGTAACATTCATAATTAATGTAAATAAGAACTAAAGATATTTCAACTTCTCAGCAAGTGCTCATCTGCTCAGAGCTTGAGGTCCAATTTCACTCCAAGGATGTTTTGGATCAGCTTTCAAGTTTTCAGAACTTCTTGATGTTTTAGGGTTACTATCCTCTTGATTCTTGACTCTGAGTGATCTTAATCTGCTAGCCTCTCCCGAGCTTCAGTTCTTGACTCATATGACCATGCACCAAAGCCTTATCGAGAAATTGCGTATCACAATTTCGCAATGTTTGATGCAATTGTTCACGAGACTAGTGAAACTCCGAATCCCGATTCTCCGATATGCCTTAGCCTCCAAGCTAAACCCTATCTGATGTGACCGTTGTCTCATGACCCATGCCTCATCTCATTTGGGTCTGGTTGAATATGAATGCTGCTTGACAACGGAATCCCAGATTTCCGATTCCTATGGGTTCTTGTCTGCTAGCTCTCCGGCTAGAGCCTTTAACACCATACAAATCCCACACATATATTCCCACCCTAACCCATTTGGTTTTTACATTTCAATATCATGTTGTATCATTTGGATCTCCGATGGTCCCAACAAGACTTGTCAACAACTTTCTCCTGAAAGAGAATCACACTGGTTCTCCCATGCAGTGGTGGCCCTATCACATCAAGCTCTTGATTCCAGAATTGTGACTACAATTTCTTCTTTCCCATGCACTAAAACTCTTTTATCTAACTCATTTCCTTAGATTCTACTTCAACCTTTATTTCCATAGAATGACTTTTCTATCGAATCTTCTCTATGAACCTCAATCACCTGATGGATTTCTCAAGGAGTTCTGATGGTGCAGATCTGCCAATGCATGTCCACTAATGAGTAAACGGTCCTGACTCTGCCGTGGGAATTGTGGATCACATTTCAGGTGATGTTTCTACGTGTTTCGAGAAATCCCAATGATTCTCCTGAAAGTTCCAACTCTCTCCAGATTCCCACACACGTAGTCCTCCCAGATTGGCTTTGGATCCTCCTTCTGGTTTTCGAGAATCACAGTGGTCTGATCTTTTGATTTCAACATCCCGACGCTTCTTCGGTTCCTCTCTACCCACAGGACTTCTAAGTCTCCACAGCAACTTCAATCCTGGAGTTGATCTAATCCCACAGGATCTTAATGACCACAATCTTCCCAGTTTAACTCCTCGCAGATCCAAGGCTTTAAACCTGTGTATCGCCTTCCAGATCTGACTAAGCATAAGGGTTCGTTTCTCCTTTCAACAAATTCAATGAACACCATTGGTGTAGGGACCTGTCTTCCTGTGGTCATAAACTATACCAGTCAAGTATGTTTCACAGCATCTACAACTTCCGAGCTGCATAAAAGTATCTAAGTAACTCCTATACACTGTCATACTCAGTGGTCGAAATTGGTCCTCCACACACGGTTCTCTCACCCTGTCCAATCTAATTTCACCTAACTGACTCCATCTTAGGCTCAAGCATTTAAACCTTTGGCTTGACACCAATTTGTAGTGTACCCTTTCACTGCCTGTAAGTCAACCTCTCAGCCTAATCAGACATGGAATTATAAGCAAATGCATTTAACAATAAATGTATCCTCATTCAGAGTGCTGTTTCCATATCTTCTAGGATGAATAAATGGCTTTTAGGGTCAATCATTTCCAAATTTTGGTAACCTGATCAGGATCATATCCCTATTTTGAAATCAGGTTGAACTAATAATTCGTTGCAGGGATATTGACTATTACTGAATCGCCTCCCAAATGATGCTCCTTTGATTGGATCCTGTCATGTCAAGATTCTGCCACTAAAACCGGGTTGTGTAGATGGTGTTATTTTGTGTACTATATGTCAGTACAAAAAATTGACATAATAATGGTATTGATTGGAATACCTGTGGAGAAGAAGCCAAGTGAATCCGCAGGTGCATATTGGACGAAGATCAAGCAGCTCCTGGAATTGAGCCAGTGAGCACAAAGGTCCAGTCAATGGACCTGTATATCCCGAGGATGTGACTTGGGAGAACATGAATGCTATGCAGGAAACATACCCACATCTTTTTGAGAGATTTTAAACTCTTTATTTGGAATATGTATTCAATCAGGACATTGAAAAAATAAAAGGAGGGGAATATAATACCACAAGACCGAGCCCCAATTTAAATTGTAAATATGTTTTATAAGGAGCTTCAAGGGATTATAAGCTAAGAGGATTATGGGATGATTAGGTCAAAGAACCTAGATGCTAAATGAGCCCGAGTTTTTATATGTAAACACTCATATCACTATTAATATAATACATCGTCAGATGTAGACCGAATGCTAATAATATGTTAAGACCTAATATTACCATTACCCCTTTACTGGGGTACATATATTAGTAATGTTATTTTATTATGTCTATTTTAGGCCATTAGTTGTAATTGATATTCCTTTTAGTCTCTATATAATTACATATATTTTCATTTTGAATCATCTGAATGTGAAACATTTAAGTGGGGTAGTAAAATGAGGTTTCTTCCTCGAAGAGGCTTATTATATATGAAATTCTCTCTTTTCAAGGGGTTGAGTACTTTTCTAAGGATTTTCTGTATGCTATATTGATATTTTGGTTCTGAATATATGGTATCGAGCTCAAGGTCTCGGTTCTCACTGCTATGTCTCAGACACCTTGGAATTTTCTATCATAAATTTTTTCTACAATGTTTTAGAAGGAACGGATTGGAGAATATTTAGTAGACGGATCATGTGCTGGGTTCAAAATTCATCTCTGAGGCCTTATACTTTCGAGATACAACCTATACAAGATAGGGATTTGGAATCAGCCCTGAATCGAAATAGTCATGAATTTTCATCATAAAAATATTTCTCAGAATTGTCGTAATTCTAAGCTCCTTGGAGGATATTTATAGAAATTAGGAAGGTGTCCGTGGTAAAATTTCATCTCTCTGTGTCATTATAAATTCTTAGACTGCAGATAGGGTATCCCATTAATCCCATGAATTGGGTCTCAAGAAGGTGTTCCGTGAAAGTCAATCATAACTCCTTCCTAGAGAATCCAAATCAGTGGGACGGATTGCATTGGATTTTGGACATTCTGTAGTATTGCTACTTCATAATTTATATATCAATTATTTTGTGTGGGCACACTATACAAGTGAGATTCCTAGAGTGCCAAAATCCCATGTTGTGGGAAGTTACCTAAATTCCACTCCTAGTACATCCACCTTGACTGCACTGTGGCATAAGAGAAGAAAATATCATAGGAGATGGAAGGAAAGTTTTCCACCCATAACAAACTTGGAGATGTACTGCATGAAAATATTGTTCAGTGTAACCACCAAAAATCAAGTTTCCAAAGTGATACTGGCCAACATGCTACACCCAAAAGAGAACTTCTACATCCAAATAAGTTCCAAAAATCCTAATGCGGACCTTGATGAAGGCAGAAATGCTAAAATTAACTACAAAATAAGATGGTGATTCAATGGAAGCTAAGCATACTAAGATGGATTCAATGGAAGCTAAGTTGATGGATTCAATGTAAGCTAATATGGATTCAATGGAAACTAAGAAGGATTCAATGGAAGCCAAGTTGATACTAAGAGTATTTAAAAGGGGAGATCAAGGAAATATTGAAAAATTTCGTAACAGAGATAATAATCAGTGAAAACGGATCCCATGAAATTCATGATGAGGACACAAGGAAGGTAGAACAAGAATGAGAACCCAACCTTGGTTTTAGGACCATCCACGCTCCTAAGATCGATATGAGGTTTGATGGCGGCAGAATCCAACCATATTGTGGTTACTTCCTATGGAGCACCCTTGATCTCCACAATGTGCCATACACAAAAAGGCACGACCACTTTATATTTAGAACCCAATCCAATTGTATGGTATCTGATGGTTTTGTTCTCGAAATCACTCAGCTACTCTGGATAATTTTCATGGAAGAATGATAGCACACTATGAGGATACAAGGAGCAATACCTTTACGGCCAATTGATAAATCTCGCTAAAAAGGGTTCAGCTTTAACAGCACATTGAGAACTTCCAGAGATTGGATATATGTTAAACCTATATTCCGTGATGGGGAGCACTCTTGATTGATGGTCTATAGGAATTTAAAGGATAAGACATTCAACATGAGGTTCTCTTAAACCCAAACTACTGAGAATTACTTAAGGTGGCAAGAAATGTTGAAAGTAAAAATATGGTTATACTAGAAGGACCAACTTAACACATCTATAGAGAGAACAATGCTCCTTTCTTCTAAAACACCTCAACAACCTACAAGACACCTCAACAATTGGAGGAACCAAAAGCAAAAGGTTTATGCTTTAATTGTGATAGCAAGTACAAGAAGGGACATAAGTGTGGGTAGAAGAAATTATTCTACATGGATTGTGAAGAGGAAGAAGAAGAAGAACAAGAACCATCTCAGATGAAATGGGTAGAAGCAATTTCGTCTCAAGAGTTGACTTCCCATGAGGGCATATCATGTAATGCATTGTTTGGAATTAGCACTCCTCAAAACCCTCAAGATCAAGGATACATCAAAAGAAAGGTAATAGTCCTAATGGATTCGGGAAGTACTCATAATTTTATTCACTATAAATTAGCCAGATCTCAATTGCTTTGTATATCCAGCCAGTAGTTTCAAGTAATGATTGCAGGATGGAGAAACTATCAATTGCTCGGGAAAAATTCAATAAGACTCAATCTTACTATGGGGTAATATATAATGAATAGTCTAATGATTTCTATACCTGTGGTATATGTTGTACTAGGAATCCAAATGGTTACAATCATTAGAATAGTGGCTTTTAATTTTCACAACTTTAATGAAATTTTCATTGAAGGAAAAGAAATTGAGTTAAGAGGTATCACAGGAAACCCGGCAGGATAAGCTCCTAATGGCTGACAAAATTGACAGTGTGAGGTATCACATGCGACAGACCATATTCACTAGATGTCCCAACATCTAAGCCATCTATTCCTCAAGATCTCCAAAGGATCATTGATAAGCATTCCAAAGTATTTGAAGATATCTTCAAAAGGGCTTCCACCCATTCTCGAAATCAAGATCATGAAACTCACCCAATTCCTCGGAGTGTTCTCCTAACATCGTGCCATACAGATAATTCCTTACACCTTAAGAAATTGAGCGATGGTTGAAGAAATGTTAGAGGTCAGTATTATTAGACCTAGCTAAAGTTCTCTTACTCGCATCTGCAAAGGGTAGCGGTATAGATAGCTCAGGTGAAGTGCTGTCGACAGAGAGCTCAACAAGATCACTATTAGTAAGATAAGTTTCCATTCTGCTAGTTTCTGATGAATTGTTAGATGAACTACATGGATAATCTATCGCCACACAAAAATTGCATCCGCCTAAGGTAATTTCATCAGATCAATGAAGGAAGAAGATGCCATCCCAAAACAACATTCCTAACTCCGAAGGCCATTATGAATTTTTGTCAAGTCTTTTACTTTATACAAATGCAATCCTTCCACATTCCAAGGGTTGATGAATTCCCATTTCAAGCCCTTCCTTCTAAAATCTATGTTAGTATTTTGATATACTAATCTAGCAGCAAGTCTTGGGAGGATCAGCAAAGCATAGCTGATAAAAGTGCTACAACTAATAAAGGAGCAACAAGGAATCTATATGCCAGTTCATCCAAATGTTTCTTTGAGTAAAGGGAGGTAGAGTATTTGGGTCATGTTGTATCTTAGAGGATTTTTGGGTGTCAAGGTAGACCCTAATAAGATTAAGGCCAAGATGACTCATTTATCCTCCCAAAACATTAAATAATCTTAGACAATTTTTAATGGAGATGTTACTTACCACAAGTTTTACTGTAACCATGGAAGAATAGCATCTTAATGTAACAATAACTAGTTGATTTATCATGACCTGAGGCAACCAAATCTTTTGAACAACTAAAGAGGTGATGTCTAAAGATCCTGTCTTGACTAATTTGTGACTTCACAAAAACATTTATCAGGGAATGTGATGCCTCTGAAATGGAATTGGTGTTGTCCTAATGCAAGAAGAGAGCGTCTCGATTTTATGTTCATCACCTGCGGGAAAGACTGCTACAAACCCATTTATGAGAGAAAGAAATGAGGAAATACTACATGATGAAGAAATGGCTATCTCCTTCCTAATAGGGTAGGCAACATCTGCTGTCAAATGTGATCATGATAGTCTTAGCCACTCTGGGAATAGAAGACTATCTTAGAAGAACAACAAAATGGGTAACCAAGATATTGGAAGTTATGATTTTGGAAATCGCCTGGTGGGGAAATGCCAGGGCATATGACCTCTCAAGAAAGGATGAATATGTTGAGGCCTTTCTATGTTCTATCTCGGATCATCCAACCCGATTCTATAATAGAAGCAAGGGACAAATGGAAGAATGATCTAAAAGTGGACTTCATTATAAGGTTGCAATGATTTGCCATCACCATTTTCATGGAAAATGATTCACTATGGTACAGCATCGCTTATATTTATGGTAAGAACTCCTAATCCCAAACAAAGGTACTATTGGACAATTGCACACTTCCGTGAGGGCATCCAAGCATTTTGAAAAACCTATCATAGAGTCAAGAAAGTTTTTTTTGGGATGGCCTTTAAAACTAATGTTCAAAGGTTAATGTTTGTTTACAACAAAATAAGGAAACACTAATCGTGTCTATTAACTATCCATCCCAAGTCGGCTACTGGAGGAGGTTTCATGGATTTCTACTGCTGTATTACCAAAGTCTGAAGGAAAGAAAGTGTCATGGCATTGTTGGATAGATCCTACCTGGTGCATGCACACTTTTGTGCACCTTCTCATCCCTTCAAATCTAGCGCTTCATCTATTCATGGAGATAAATTTTCATGGTAGCCCAAAGATTGTAAGTGACGTAGATCCCATCACCGGATACTTCGACGTAATTATTTTCTTAATTGGGTACTCAATCAATTTCATAGTCGGTTCTATCATCACAATCTGATGGACAAACTAAGATAGTGAACAAACAATCGAAGAATACCTTCATTGCTTTGTCTCCGATAAACAAACAATGGTTCAAATACATCTTTGGTAGAATGGTGGTATAACACTTCCTTTCATACCTAAACAAAATAACGCATTTATGGAACTTTATGGATACCGCCCTCTTTCCATCACTTCTTCTTTAAACTAAAAATCTAAGGTTCAAGCGGCGGAAGATCACATCGAGAATCAGTAACAAGTTCTCCAAATATTAAATGAACTCCCACCACAAAACCCATGAAACAACAAGAACAACATCGAGGAAAGAGGTTTTGAAGTAGGGATTGGCATGCAGATTACAACCATACAAACAGATAGTCCTCAAGCAAGCCAAGAAGGATAATAAATTATCACCAAAAGTAATTAAGGGTCTTATGGCAGTTAAAATATTATACTATGCCAAAATTGGAGTCGTTCTGACTTCACTCTTTTGTGCACCCATTTTTCCATGCTCATGCTTAAAGAGAAATGTTGTTAGCTTACGATCCAAATAAACTAGCATTGACAGAATTTGAAGGAGAAATCATATTGATTCAGTCATCACCGACACAAGAATTCTCAACCGAGGGATGATCCATTTCAGAGTATCTCCTATATATACCAAGGAAAACTATCGGTTGAAGATCTCAATTGGGAAGATGAGTCTTTATACAAGCATCCAGAGTTACTCAGTTGCTATTTACATAACATTTGTCCTGGGTGAGGCATGTTCTGGTTTTATTGGTCTATTGCTCCCCAATTGGGGCATATTAGATTAGTACCGTTAGTTTTATTTATGTCGCCTTTAGGCCATTAGTTGTAATTGATACCTCCTAGTCTCCATATACCAAGGAGACATTTTCTATCGCTAGAATCATCTTGTACTGAACATTTAAGTGGGTAAAAGGAGGTTGCCCCTCGAAGAGGTCATTGGTTATCCAAATTATTCTCTTTTTCAAGGCGTTGAGTACTTTTTCTGAGGATTTTCTATGCTATATTGATATTTGGTTCTTAACACAATAAAAGAGTATGGGGGACTAAACTCCACTAGGAAGGGAAAGGGGAGGGGATAAGAGCCTATGAAAGGGGGATAAGATAGATGGATTATCTACAAAAGAATATTATAATATTATTCCTAAAGACTATGGTGAGGATAATTATTTTATCCTAAGTTCTTATGGGAAGGTAAATGAATTAAAAGTGGAGAGAAACGAGCTCTAGGAGATCCATGTGTCATCAAGGGAACATGAAAATATATGTGGGGGAAATTAGTCTGTTTTCCCATGATTCCCCATTCATGAACACATTCTCTCAGGTATCCGAGGACTCCATCAGTAAAACCTCTCCATGCCTCACGCACACCTTCAGCAGTGATTCTGTACATTTCCTGTTATGCACAACGCACCTGTACCTTTCCTGTGTTGTATTGTTCCTTACCTAAATTTTTTTGCTACCAACATACTTCCTTGCCTGAGTGTGGTTTCTTCCATTACCTATTCCATACCCAAAATTTGTTGCTACCATCACCCATACTTGGTTGACTTAAGAGTTGGACAAAAGAAGCAAGTTGTTAGGCCTGTGGGTTTGAAGAGGCAGGTTTTCAAGCCCGTGGATTGAAGAGG
>SNQJ01S0045007.1:0-49518 GCA_010110895.2 Picea sitchensis
TATTCGGATGTAATAAAGGTCAATATTAATAAGACCTTTCAATAAAATAGAATAAGGCGGATGTAAGAAGACCTAATAGAAGTTTCCGCTTCTAGAAGGATCTTCCTCTAGATGCTTCTCTTAATAGACATATTTAGTATAAAAAAGGGTCGAGGGTATGAAAAACCCTAGCTTGGATATTATTGTAACAGATCACTGCTCGACTGGAGGTTGCCCCCTCGAAGAGGCCTGTGAACATTGCTATCTGATTCACAGTGGTATTTTTGTTGCTATTTCGTATATCATTTCTGTGTATTGTGAAGATTATGCTGGATATTTTACTGTTATTCTTTCATTTCTAGCATTTCATTTATGTTCTGCATATTTTATATATCTGGTATATTGCATCTTCCCTTGGCGTTTGTTGTTATTTCCCCCTTGGGGGTTCTGATTCCCTTGATTCTGGTTTCCCCCGGTAGGTTGGTTATGTCGGGGGTGGTTTTGGTTCCCTCCTGGTCCTGGATTATTATTGTTTTAGTTTTTTCCTTTATTTTTGGAATTATTCGACTAAAGGGTCAGATTTTCCATATTCAGTTGTTCAAAATTTAGATATTTCTAAATGGGAGAGGGATGAACAAAGTTAACCCTAGCGTGTGGGTGTCCTTGAGCCACAGGTTGTGGAGGGCTAGGAAATGGAAAGTATAGATTATTTGGTGGCAATGTTCCATAGGGTATATAGGAAGGTGTAGTTATTTCACTAGTGCTTAGGGTGTAAGTTGAGGTAGAGGGGGTACCAGAACTTGGTTGGACAACTAAGAGTATGGTGGGTGTCGGCGGTGGTCCACTTATAGGTGGAGGAAGGGAAACAGGATATGATTTTTGATAAGGTGGAGGAGGATAATAAGGAGGTTCTCCATATACCAACGAGTATTGAGGTGTTCCATACATAGGTGGTTGTTGGAGGTGTGGATTATGGTGTGTTGTGGTACCAATCAATCCATCTACTGAATGAGACATCTCAGGTTTTTCCTGGCTGAATGGCACAAGTCTTGGGGTGTCAGGAAGTACCATATATAAGTATCATGACTATGAATAAATGAGTTTTAACTATTGATCCTTGCCGATGGCTTCTTATTTATATTGGTGGAAGGTGGTGGACACATCCTTGGCAAGGAGGGAAACAAGTGATTTGAGAAACCAATTGAGGCATTGTTGTTTGGTGGTTTCAGATTTACAGAGACTACGTCGCTAATTCCATTCATGAATGTGGTCAGCAATGTGGGTGGGAGAGGTTTGTTTAAAGTGAAGAGTAGTTCAATACCATTGTCATGACGGATTGGTAGTTGAAAGAACATAAAAAATGATTTGGCCAAAGATTCAATGGTCACATGGGACCCAGATTGTTTTCTTCAACATACCACCTGGCTAATGGGCCAGTGAGCATGCATTAGAATAACCTCAATCGTATGGAGTCGTCCATGATGTTGTTTGAAGAGCACCATAAGTGGAAGGTCATTATGTGGTTGGTCGGGTCGTCTCTCGTTTTTCCTTCAAACTTGGGGATGTCTGAAGGGAGTTTGGTAGGAAACGTAGGCCATGTGGGGTCATTTAATATAGGATCATTGGTCAATTTAGTTAGATCCAGTATGTTGAGGGAAGCCAAGTATGGAATTTGCGATGGTGGTGGAGGATTAGCTCCAGCCATGTTGTGAGTTTTTTGGCTACCTGACCCTTGAGGGGGGTTAGGTGCGGTTGTACCACCTCCTAGGGAAGAAGTGTGCCCCTTGCTTCCTTGTAAAGGAAAGTGAGTGAATGGTTGACCTTGGGAAGTGGACCCAAGTAAAGTGGAACCAAGCAAAGCAGATCCCAAGACAATAGCACTCACAGGGGTGTGATAAGGTGGAGCTGATGAGTTGGGAAGACTAGGAACTGCCCTGAGAATGGGAGGGAGATTTAGCAAGCATCTAGAACAATGGGGATTCTATGGGTCCCCTATGATGTCTGACTAGAAAATTTAATGTGTGAAAATGGTGATGAGGGCAATAAATGAACAAGAGTCTTTGTTATAATTTTTGGAACTTCACAATATATCTCACAATCGCATGTAATCACAAGACAATCATACATAAATCAATTGATAAATAAGCATACATGTGGGTAGGTAGTTTTTTTCTGCGTGGAATAACAAAGAAAACAAATGCTCGTGTCCTAAAAGACATAACATACTTCTTCTCAAAATAGCAATGGACCTTCCAATAGTACTCAACAGTGGGGTCTGAAGCCACCTGAAGGGAAACTAGTGAAGGATGAAGTAATCAATTATAATGAGGGGTAGAGGGTGCATATCCCAAAAGAGCTGGCGACATTTCCCAATAGCCACACAAAATCTGATCAAGGTGCAATTGCAGCCCACAATTTCCACCTAGGTATATGTCCTAAAATTTGGTCACTAGGTACCTCGGTCAAAGTGTGACATTTAGATTTTCGGCCTCAGAATTGGGTCATGGGCTGGATCTCATCCAAGAGGTGGGTGCCTCAATGGGTGACACACAAATAACTAGACCTCGACCTTCGACCCTTCATGGGTATCTCCCTGCCTTATGGTGTTAGGAACACTTGACTTGGAGGATTTAAAGTACCCTTTTTGATAACTTCTACTGTTTGAAGATGTGACAACCAGATAACGAGGAGTTATTTGGATGCCTATTCCCAAGATCCTACCTAGACTAAAAAAATTATTTTGGCACCTCCTGTGGAGGAAAACTTAGTGATTTTTTAGAAAACTTTTAGATGTGGTTGTTTGAGAGATTGGGGGTGTGTTTTCATAGGGGTAGACCCATGGTTCAACGCTACAACAACGCACCAAAAAAACCCTAAATATTAGCCCTTTCGGCAACACCTTTGAAGCAGATGAAGTCTCACCTGAGGTAGAGGCAAGGGTGGTTGCAAGACTCAGGTGTCTACAACCTTAACTGGGACACAGATTTGTGATTTTACTCCTTCATAAAGCACTCATCACCGTTAGTTCCTCAATATGCAATCAATATCCACTTTGCTGATAGAACAGAGTTTCACAGTATTCACACTAATCTAATGTATTTAGACACTTAACATAGGTAAATAGATCAGATCGAGAAGATCAAGCACTAAGCATATCCATATAGATCAGATCTAACATTCTTACATATAATAAGCACAAAGCATAAGTAGATCTATCTAAATACACTAAAGCACTTAGAAAATAACATGTGAACACATCAATACAAAGAATAAATCATCATAACACAGTATTTACGTGGTTCACCCCCACACTGGGGCTACATCCACCAACTCTTCTTCTTTATTAGCTTCTCTAATAGGTTACATGCACAGAGCCACCAAAACCCTTCTTCACATAGGACAACATATTTGCACAACTCGCTAGATCCTTCTTCCTTGTGTTACAACACAAATCCCTCCACAATATTGCGATAATCACTTGCACTTAGCTCTGCAAGTCTCTTATAGTCATGCACATAACATCTGTAAACCACACTAGCACTTATCACTTACCCATGTTGCACTTAGAACACCGACCTAATATCATATATATGCACTTCTACTTCTATCTATCCTAAGCATCTATTTATATATTACAAAATAGGCCTAAACATGTGTAAACCCATGGGTCGACATCCCATTTCCGTTACATATTCACAAAAACCCAAAAAGGGTCCAAGATCCCATGATCTCTGCTTCATCTTCCGCTCCTCCTTCAACGGGCTTTCTAAGTCCAAAATAGGTCAACATGACCAAGAATATCCAAAAACTTGGTCAAGGGCCAATAGGCCCCCAATAGTCACCTATGACTCGTCCCGAGTCACTCTGGTCTGATCAGTTATGCTTCGAACGCATTGAGTTTGTCTCGAGTTGCTTAGACTTGCTGCTTTGATATGGCCTCTTACTTAGTGAACTCCTGGATTACTATGTCGTTCACTCGCCCTTCTAGGCATTGTTCTACTGCATTAACAACCTCCTCTAGCTCTGATCCTCGGCTCTCGACCTCTGTAAACAACTGATAGGCCTTATATTGCATAGGTTGGATCTATTGATTTATCTCCATAACTTTTCTTTGGATCACATGGATCTGTTGTTGGGTGGTGCATTGTTCTTGAGATCTCTTCGTTCTGTCTATAGTTGACAGGGCCATCAGCTGTGCCTATAGTGTATTTGAGTGTTGCTTCACTTCCTGGAGCTATGACTCCAGTGCCTACAATTCTAGATTCTCAGAGATATTTTCATATGTTTGGGCACTATGGTTACTCAGCTTCTTGCACTCTCCGGCAAGAGTCTTCAGTCTCTCAACTGCACTCCTAGTAGTTTCTTCCCTTTGTTCTCTTACATCTTGAGGGGTCTCATGTACTGAGCGTAGCTCCAAATCTGCTATGCATTGTTGTATTTTTTGAATCACTTCTTCAATTTGTGCCACCTGTTGTGGACCTCTCTCTTCAGCCTTTACTTCTACAACTGTCACAGAGTGAAGTGCTTTGTTGACCCTTTCCTTTACTTCAAGTTGCTCTGCGAGCAACTATTCCTTTTCTTTCTGCAGCTGGACTTTTTCTTCGTCGAACTTTTCCTGGAGATCAAGCTTCTCCCATTCTGCAGTACTTCGTTGCTCTACAAGTACTCCCTGTACTTGTACTAAATCCTGGGTGGCTTCTGTTGTTTCCTCCTATGCTCATCAAAGGAGAACTTTCACTATATCGACTATTTGGTGGAGTTGAGCTTGCTCATCTCCCAGTTTCGGTATTTCTAGTGGCAAAGGCACAATAGAGATTGCGCGGATGGACTGTAGTGCTTGTTGTACTCCTTGGAGCTCGATCTCAATTCTATTGTACATCACTTCCTACTTAGCCTCTTGTTTCTCTGTTATATCCAGTGAAGCATCATTTAGGGATGCTATAATGAAATCGAAGTCATCTGAGGTAAGGATAGTCTGCATTTTTTTCATAGAAGCTTTTGATTTCTTCCGGGAGGAAGGCTTCAGGGGGGAAACCTTTCTTTTCTTCGAGGGTTCCTCCTCATCTCTAGGTAGTGTAACCTCGCTTTTCTTTTGTTGAACTTATGCTCCATTTATCTCTCTGCCATCACCTCCTTTCTCAGGTGAGATGGAAGCAATCTTCGCTAAGGTACTACTTACATATTGGGATTCTTCATTTTTCTTTGTCTTGTTGGGTCCAGGTGTATCATGCACTGCTTATGGACTGTTAATATTGGATATCTCCACAGGGTCTACTGGAATGAGGAGGTCTACTGACCAGTCTTTGGTGATCTCCTCCAAGTCCTCCTCTGTCAGCTTGTAGTAAGATTGAAGTTGTTTCTTGTGCTCGTCAGCGCACACTATAATATAAATGAAATGGTGGTTCACACTGAATTTCATTAAAGGCCGAAACCTGTGGAGATTATTTGGCGTGATGGGAGGCTCATACTAAATGGTTGTCTTTAGCTAGTTGTAATATGTGTGGAATATGGCATTTGACTTCCATTTCTTGTTCATGTCACTGGAATACCACAATGTAATGAAATTCATGTCTAGAGGTTCAAAGGGCTCGATGTCCAAGAAGGTCGCACCTTCTGGCATCTCCCATGCAATGAAAGTGATTGGGATTAGAAGCTAGTTGAAGTGTAACTCATATCCTTGATCTTGCGCTTCCCTATAGTCCATTTCCTACTGCTTCATGAGGTACTTCACCCAATTCATTTGTATGCCCTCCACACACTTTCCTGCGAGGTCGACTGCAAAACCAGTCACTTGGGTGGGTCAGTTATTGTAGACTAACTTTCCTTCGATCAGCTGATAGGCGAGGCGCAATGCGCTGCTCTAGATAGAAGCTACCTTGTATCCTTACATTCTCTTCTCGAAATATCCATAAGTTTCCTTGATATTTTGTGCGAGAGATAGGTCCATGGATTTTCCAAGGTAGAAATCCTATGGGTCAGGGTCTTGCATACTCAGTCCTATGATTCGATTGATCAACGTCGGATCCACTGTGATACGGTGGCTTAACCACAAGTATCTGCCATGGTAACATGACAACAACATCTTGACGCATGCATTCACTTATTGGTGCCTTCCAAAGTGAGGAATCTTCATGACATTGAGCAGTGTGGACTGCGTGAGGTTCATAGTCCATGACTGGGGAACTATCTTTGAATTCTTTCCTTGTGTTCTGGTCAGGTACTTATGTGGAGTGAGCATGTTGTAGACCTTCCTGTTGCCAAGGTTGAAGTTGCTAAACTTCAATGCTGCAATCTTTTCTTGGTCTACGTGAACTGTGTGTATCCCTTTCAGGAGGTAGGCAATGATGAAAGCATACTCAAATTCTCTGGGCACACTGTCTCAATTAATTATGCTTCTCAAAGGTGGTAGATAGGTGGGTAAAATGCTCAAAATCAACTTAGCATTTGTTAGATCATCTCTGTGCTTGGTTCACTTTTCATCGGCTGGCTAGGATGGTCCAGCTCGAGCAATGGACAAAGACGCTTGCACTTTTCTTGTGGATGAATCTTGAATACCTTTAGACATTGACATGACTCTCGCAGTCATAAAGGTGATCAAAACATATTCAACAACTTTCTCTGTGGTGTTCAATTCTTTCGACATACACACTTGGGGTGAACAATCACGGGTTCGGGGAACAAATTAGACACTGCACTTAGATAGAGAGAAAGAGTGCGATGATCATTGTATAAACTTGGCTTAGTTTGTGGTCTCGAATTCTCAATTGGCAAAAGTGTTCTTGGTGCATGGCACAATGGGATAAATAGGGATCTTGACAATGGCTCACTTGCAATGGGTATGAGCCTCCATTAACCCTTCTTCGGTCCATTATGGCGTGGTCCAACGGTCTGATGAAGAACCATAATTACCTTTCTTCCCATTTAGAGCGTCGATCGAATGGTTATAATGTCTCCAACAACTATATTTCTTTGTCATGGTGAAGTGCCATGTGTCATTGTTTTGATATCCCGACGAAGCTCCCATTTTTCAGTTTTTCTATCCGGGAAGTTCCCTCTGGAACCTTCTGCAACTTTTCAATCTTATCGCTCTTCTTACTTAACTTTCTATCCTTTTTTCCAGCGAGCTTTGTCTTGGTATTCCTTTTTCCATTCTGATTCGTATCTTCTTTGGTCATAGTCACTTCGCAGTGTTGAGAGTCTTCCCTAGGATTCTTGGATAATACTTTGTCTTTGTCTGGGGTAGGTACTTCGGTCTTCTGGGGGTCTTATAATGTTCGTCTAGCTTCGACAACTAGGTTGCTAGTTTTAAATAGCTTCGATCTTCTCTCATGTTCTTCAATCAAGTGTGTGGTCCTTCTGGTCATGAAATATTTTAACTCTTGTTTCTTCTACTCCAAAACTTCTTCTTCTTCTTTTCATCTGGATTTATCTCTATCAGTCCAAGGTTTTCCTGGTAACTTAGTAAATGGGACGCTATCCTCGATAAATCTAATAATCTCAAAATATTCTTCTGTCGAAGTTCCATTGGAATTCATAGGTATCTAGGTGAGCCTTCCACACAAGTTTATCAACTTTCCTCTGAATAACCCTATTCCTCTTAATGAAGGAGTCGTAGCAGGCCTCCCGATAGCTTCCCAAGTTTTCTTTGTCATGATATTCACCTGTGCTTCCTCATCTAGAACACAGTCAATGTAGAAGTCTCCTATTCTTTCTTCGATGCATTCCTTTTCTTTGAATATCTCTGATAAGCTGACATGTCGGTGGTCATTCAGGGTTTCTTTCATCTGTAGCAATGCCTGCTTGGATTCTTTCTGAAGTTCGACTATAGTTTCTAGATCTGCCTTAGGGTTTTCTTGATTCAGAGTCATTCTTTCAACTTTAGCAATCATTCTAGGGAAATCCAACACTTCATGGTTCATAGCCTTACAACAGAGGCAAATAGGTCTTCCACTAGGGTATTCCTTAGCCAAATGTCTCGATATTCTGCAACTATAAAAAATGGTTAATCCTCTCTTCCTCTTATATGATCCCCAACCTCTTATGTACTGCACACTAGGATCATGGTAGCTAACCTGCAACAAATTATTTCTAGGATCCTGCATCCATTTGTTAGTACAAACATTCTTTCTATGCATGGGTATAACATATATTTAACTATTTTTATCAGATATATACATATCAAACCTTCTTTCATCTATTAGTGCCCTAGTTTTCAAGCTAGGACAAATCCTTTTAATCGTACCTAGATCCATACTCTAGAAAAGAAATTTCCACTTATCTTACTTCTACAGAGCACAAGACTTCCAGACCTAAATATTTTAACTATTCTTACCTTTTATAAGAGAACAGAGATTGTAGATCTTACCTCTTTTAATAAGAAATTATCACTTTTGCCTTTCTTAGGGCACAAAGCTTTCAGATCTTGCTTCTTTCCTTCATATCTGACCTCCTTTCTTGAGATCAGGTTTCTTTCTTTAGCATAGAGCTTTATAAATCGAGTAGGATACTGTGCACTAGGGAATAGATCTATGCACAGAACTTTGACAGTCTCAAGTCGAATCTTTGCACAAAGCTTCTTCTTTTTCAGTTCCCAACAATCACAGTTTTAGTCCCGACAACATAACCATTTGTTGGCACAGGGGCAGACCTAGGGTTCAATGCCACAACAAAGCACCAAGAAAACCCTAACTACCAGCCCTTTCGGCAACACCTGTGAAGCAGATGAAGTCTCACCTGAGGTAGAGGCAGGGGTGGTTGCAAGACTCAAGTGTATGCAACCTTAGCTGGGACACAGATCTGTGATTTTACTCCTTAATAAAGCACTCAACACTGTTAGTTCCTCAATATGCAATCAATATCCACTTCGTTGATAGAATAGAGCTTCACAGTATTCATAATAATCTAATGTATTTAGACACTTAGCATAGGTAAATAGATCAGATTGATCATATCAATCACTAAGCATAGCCATATAGATCAGATCTAACATTCTCACATATAATAAGCACAAAGCATAAGTAGATCTATCTAAATACACCAAAGAACTTAGCAAATAACATGTGAACACATCAAGAGAAAGCAAAAAGCATCATAACACAGTATTTACATGGTTCACCCCCACCCTGGGGCTACGTCAACCAACTCTTCTTCTTTATTATCTTCTCTAATAGGTTACATGCACAGACCCACCGAAACCCTTCTTCACATAGGATAGAAGATCTGTGTAGCTCGCTAGATCCTTCTTCCTTGTGTTACAGCACAAATCCATCCACAGTCTTGCTATAATCACTTGCACTTAGCTCTGCAAGTCTCTTACAGTCATGCACAGACCATCTGTAAACCACACTAGCACTTAGCACTTAGCCATCTTGCACTTAGCACACTGGCCTAATATCACATAGATGCACTTCTACTTCTATATAGCCTAGGCATATATTTATATATTACAAAATAGGCCTAAACATGGGTAAACCCATGGGACGACATCCCATTACCGTTACATATTCCCAAAAGCCCAAAAAGGGGTCGAGATCCCATGATCTCTGCTTCGTCTTCCGCTTCTCCTTTGACAGGCTGTCGAAGTCCAAAATAGGTCAACATGACCAAGAATCTCC
This sequence comes from Picea sitchensis, assembly GCA_010110895.2. NCBI lineage: Eukaryota > Viridiplantae > Streptophyta > Pinopsida > Pinales > Pinaceae > Picea > Picea sitchensis. Next base: position 9,594 of record SNQJ01S0045007.1, read on the forward strand.
TAAAACTTGGTCAAGGGCCAACAAGGTGTGAACCAACCTCGTTGAATTTAAGTGGGAGTGGATAGTTTCATCAAGAAAAGGGTGGGGTGTTTATGGATCCCTTTGGAGGAAACTTACTTCAACCTCCACGATTCTATATGAAACTATGTGAGTGAGTAGTGAATTTGTGTGTGAACAAGTGAAAGTGTGCCAAATTTTTAATAAGTTAGGTGTCACCTTGATGCATGTGGACTTCGTCTAGTCCTTGCAAGTCTTGATTACCTAATTTACTAAATGTCATTGGTACAACCTTGCGGAATTTTAAAGTCCCTTAAGAACTAGCATGTGGAAATATGGGTCCTTACCAATCCTTTAACTCCCTAGTGTGATTTAATCTAAGAAATTTTGAAAAACTATCCTAGATTGTGGACATGTGGGAATGTATGGGCCCGTTACAAAACCTTTAAAACTCCCTAGTGATGTGATCTAAGAAAGTAAATTCAAAACTATCCTATCTTTGTAGCACGTGGGCATGTATGGGACCTTACAAATTTAAGATGTGTTTTGAAAAAAAGAAACTAAGAGGAGTCCCGAGGGGGTTGTTGTCCTCTCCTAAAAGATTTTGTCTTTAAGGGAGATGAAATTTTCCCTCAATCGTTTTTCTGATTCTCAAGATCGCTTTATGGCGAGAGAAGAGCATACTCAAAGATTGACATTCAATTTCTAGTCCCAATGCAAGTGGTTATAGTTGTGATATAGAATGATTCCAACTTATCTTTAATCAAAGCAAGCCATCCATGTGGCAAAATGAAAGCAACAAGAGGATAAATATGGATTTTAGCCGCCTAAGTGCCTATGTTTTGACTAACCCTTCATGTGGAGAGGGAATCTAAGTGTGTTGTCTAAGTGTGGTTCATATTACAATGTGCATAGAATCAAGCTTAAGAAGGCTATGGGCCTTCAACAGGTCACAAAAACCCTTACAATGTGTGAATTTATGGAAAGATGCATGGGTTGCAATGTAGACAGAGGTGCATTTAAAAATTACCTTTTGACGCAGGTGCGTAGAATGCATTGAGAAACACAGTGGTTTTGGTGGACGTGCTCGGAAGACGCGCCTGTGGGTTAAAAACCCCTCTCACTTTCTGTTACATGACCAGGAAGAAAATTTCGGATGAAATTCTCTCATCTCAGCTCCGAATTTAGCTTGTTACAAGTAGGCATGGGCCAGTTATGGTTCCTACAAGTTAAATAAACAAAAAATAAGTGCTCAAACAACCCAAATGGGGAGGAAATTTATACCTATCCCCAGTGGAGTCGCCAATCTGTTGTATCCCTTTTGGTCACCTAAGTGACCAAAAGAAGGACAATTACAAGTCCAATTGGGTTAGCTGGACAAGATAGCAGTGAATGCAAGAGTTAGAAAAATCAAGCATAAGAAATAAACAAACAACTAATATAATAACAATAAAAAAAACTACACTAGAGTGCATAAGGGAAATAGAACAAAAAATAAACAACATTCATGCCACCAATGGATAAGTTGTATTAGTGGGAAAACATTAAAGATAAAGGGAGACTTATGGGTCCCCTCTTCCTCCAAGGGAGAGCTCTTGAACCCCCGATGATTGATCTCTTATTACAAATAGAAAACTAGAAGCAAATGGTGAAGAAATCCAAAGCTCATTCACTCAAGAGGTGATATGAATGGCTAAATGAGATGGTTCTTGTATTCTCTAATGAGGAAGGAGGTTCCTCTAAGAGAATATAGGCAACATAACAATACAAATTAAATCCTTGGAAATATAGTGCACTGATGGCCTCGTTTTATAGCAAAGCTTTGAGGCATTATTCAACCAGTCTTTAGTGTGAACAAGGTGCTCTTTAGGTAACCCTTAGGTCTTTGACCAGCCCCCCACTCGGATTCAGCTCAGATTTGGGTGTCAAATCGACTTGGGAGATGAACCAGAAGTGGGTGGAAGGCCAACCAAAATCATAAATGCGTCGTTCTAAGGTATGCACGGATTTTTGTATCCACAGTCGCGCATTGGGCACATGTGCGCTTTTCCAGCATTGTTTGACTGTCGCTCGTGCACGCACTTCCTTTGTATTCTTATCACATGCTAATTTTATAACTAGTTTTATAGTTTTGTGGCCTTTGGAAATGCATTTTTGAAGTTGTGGGTGAACTAATAGGTGTTTGGAGATGTTGGATTCCTGTAACTATTTGCAGAAAAAATTTCAGTGATAACAATGTACATCATAGTATTTGAGCACCAACTAAAATATGAGGCTACAACCTCTGATAGAAAAATACAACTTGCACAGAACACCAACTCTTATATTTCTCTAGCACCAACTAGATGGAAGCACCACCTCTTAGGTTTCTCTAGCACCAACTAGATGGAAGCACCAACTCCTAGAATGTCTTCTAGCACCAACCATAATTTAGAGGACTGCAATCCTCCCTAGCACCACCCTACCACCCTGATTGAATCTTACAAAACTTTACTTACTTTCTTTGTCTCTGATATGGTCTGTTACAGCTCCATGTCTCCTTTGCCTTCTTCAGCTTCTATGCTATGCTATTTTTTCTCCTGCGCACGACTCCTCTCTATTCATCTTCTCTTCTGCCTTTTATGCTCTATGTTTCCTCTGCATACTATATTTTGTGCCTCTAAAATCTACTTCAGTTCATGCTCCTGGTCTATTTTTACCCACACTCATAGCTATCGAAGAAGCACACTCTCTTCTTTGTTCTGCATATCTTTATCACACCAAGTCCTCTGCCTGGTCTTCATTGCAACTCTTCATCTTCTCTGGCGGTTATGTTTAATCTGTTAATCATTAGTGGTTGTTATCCAAAGATTCTTTGTCTTCTTTGGCTGTCACAACTCTTCATATTCTTTGGCAGTTACAGTTAGTCGTTTTTGGCTTCTTTGGCTTCTAAGCCCCTTCCTTTACATGACCATCAACGGTGACCACACGCTTATTCAAAAGGCGCTTACTAATTTTAGTCTAGCGATTGCTAGCTCCTTATTTCGATATGACCTTGGGCGATGATCTCACATGACCACACGATTGCGGGTGCAATCAAAGGAGGTTTGAGGGAAACCCACTTTTTGCCCCACAATTCACTACAAAGCTCCATGTGTCCTTTCTCCAAAACCGTGATTTCTATTGTGTCCTGCCTTCAAATTTTTGAAGTTCGCACAACTTCAATCACCACAATGTGACAGGACCATCGATCTCACAATCTTGACGGTGCTCCTGAACGAACGGTTCAGATTTGTTCTTTCACAATCTACAGATAATATCTAACCTCCTTAAATCAACAACAATGATTTATTTCGTGATTCGGGCTCAAGGAGTTTCAAATATCAAAACCTACTTTCCTCCATATGTCAATCTTCTAGAGTCGATGATCTCTAGACACCTTTCCTTCTCAATCGATGGCTCTAAATATACTTTGGGGATTTTACCTTTCAACTAGATCAACAGTTCTGTGGCCCCTTACTTGATTCAACAGTTGAGATCTCCTTCTCTATTCTGGGCTTCGACGATTTCAATTCTCAACCTTCACGTTCTCCCAGAATGCTTATAGCTAGAGTTCAAGATCCGTTGACATGTACCCTCCTGCATGATCAATGATCATAAGTGACTTTGACACTTTGGGGCTTTAGGTTGATCATTGCTTCATTCTCCTCCAGAGTGGTCACCTTCTGAATAAGTCATAGGCGGTGGAGACCACTTGCTGTCAGTTAACACTTCCACTTACATTGTCCTTCCACTGTACTATATCAATAGTTGAAGATGCACCCAAAGTGTTCTGCAGATCGGACGACCCGTATCCACTTCGAGACTTCGACATTCAGGACTTCGAGACTTAGGGCATTTGCTGGTAGTAAAAATCCTGAAGTAAAACTCCCGAAGTGACCTAACATTACACATGTCACCTATTGACCTGGCACGGGCTGAGTGTTTTCCATGTGTCACTCGCTGACGTGGTTTTCCACATTTCCTTGTTGACATGGTCTGCCACTTGTCCTTGCTGACATGGTTTGCCACATATCCTTACTGACATGGTCTGCCACACGTCCTTGAATCAGATGGTCGAGGCTTACTTCGGGTCTTTATTCGGAGTCCACATATTTACACCACGTCTCTTCTAGATTAAATGACCCAGATCCACTTCGGATGATCTGACACTTTAGATTTACTCTGGACAATCTGACGACTAATATCTATTTTGGATGATCGGACGATCGATATTTACTTCAGATATCTGGCTCTCCGGGCTTCAAGAGTTTCAAATCTCAACAAAAAACCTCGAACAAATTTCTCCATAGTCCACAATCTAGTGCCATGTGTCTCTTTGGATCTGACGGTCCAGATCTCCTTTGGATCTCCAGAATTCATGAGTTTCAATTCTCAACCAAAAATATCGAAGTGATTTCCCCAGAGTTATTGATATGGTGACACGTACCTCTTGGTGATCGACAGTCAGGATGTACTTCGACTATTTCACCTCCTCCTCATCCACAAACTTTTAGAGTTGTGGATCTAGCACCATTTTTCCTCCTCGATGATGGATGGCCCTAAACATATTTGGGACTTCATAACTTTGGCAAGCTCCCTCTCTTGCGTGTGAAAGGCGCTAAGGCTAGTGCACCTTGATTTTATCGGATGGTTATTGGTCCTCTGGATCGATGATCCAGTGACCACTGTCGTTCTTCCTCCTGAGATTTTGATCTCTCTGACTTAGAAGGTTTTCTAAGTGTTCAAGGGTCTCAACCTTTGCTCCTCTCGCGAGTCTGTCTCTTGGACCTCGTCTCCACTTCTGGAAAGTGCTATCTCTTATGATCTTTCTCAGCTTCTGCTCTCTCAACTGCTTAAAGAGTCACTTCGAAACTTAGTCGAATTGTGGATCTGTGCACTCCTTGCAACATATTCTTACGCAAGTTTTGGTTTCTCTTCTATTCTTTCCATCAATGATAAGAACACTCTTCCTGTAAACATGCCAAAAATAACATCGATGCAAGGAAACAAGACAACACGAGCTACTACTCTAAATATCCTATACCTTCCAATGTTCTTAAAAATATTAAGTTCATCTTGGTCCTCAACATCATTGGAAAATTTTTACTTTTTAAACATTTCATACACACACCCCCCATCTGAGAGCCTCTTCTCCCTTATCCAAGAATCTATAGGTATCATTTCACTTGGCCCCAGGAGTTTCTGGTTCGTCTTCAATATGTCAGCCACTTCCATGTCAGTGTTTCATGGAAACCTGCACAAAAGACCTAGCTAAAACATACACAAACAAAGCTTATCAAGAAAAGGAAGAGAGATACAATATGAAGAATGAGAATCAATTTATATTATGATCTATTCAACAAGTGAGTGATATTCACTCATATAGGCAATGACATCCTATAATTAAGAAAAATGAAGAAGCAATGAGCTGCAGTGAGCTTTTCTTAGGAATGCATGCATAATAGTGATGGTCTAAAATTATAAAGTCTAAAATAAAACTAGTCATTCAACTCCCACTGAACTAGTGTGTCGAAAATAGAAATTTCTCCAACTCCCCCCCTGAACATCACTATGGAGTAAAAAATGAGTCCCGACTACTAGGCCATATTAGGTACTCATGTACAATGCAACTAATGAACATTGAATAAAAATGAGGAAAGAGGGAAAAATATGTGGGAACAAAACCCCCTCAAAAGATAATGCATCCAAAAAAAAAAAATGGAAATTGTTGCTAGGAAACTGTGTCCATCACTCCAAGATGATCCTAAAAAGTCTGAAACTTCATCCTAGGGAAGGTCTTGGTGAATATGTCAACAGTCTGTTCAGAGGAAGGACATAACTGTAAATCAATGATCATATCATGTACTAAATCTATGATGAAATGCATGTGGACCTCAATGTGTTTGGTTCGTTGTCATTGTACTCGATATCTGCAAAATATCAGTGTACTCTAATTGTCACACCATATGATAGTCGGATAGTGAAGCTAGATACCAAGCTCGGTAAGGAAGTGTTGAAGCCAAATTGTTTGAATGACATAGTTGACTACTCCTTTGTACTCAACCTCTGCGGAAGATAAAGAAATGGTTGATTGCTTCTTACTTGACCAACAAATTAGGCCTAACCCTAAAATCAAAGTGTACCTGGATGTGGAATTGTGATCTGTGCTATCACCATCCCAATCTGAATCTATGAATCGTATGAGATATAATGCACAACCAAATTCATAGTGAATTGCATAAATCATGGTTCCCTGAACATATCTAAGGATGCGCTTGGAAGCCTTCTAGTGCAGATCATGGGGTTCCTGCATGTATCTGGAAACTACTCCTACCACATATGAGATATCTGGATGGGTGTGGGTGAGATACATAAGACTCCCCACCAACTGTCGATACAAAGTGTTTTCCACTAATGGTGTATCCCCGCCATCCTCAAGTATGATCCCAGACAAGAAGGGTGTAGGTGCAAACTTACATTTTGTCATGTGGAATCTATCCAGAAGATCCCTGACATACTTAGCCTGAGAAAGTTTGATGCTGGAATCCTCACTAATCTCAAGACCAAGAAAGAAGTGTAGTGCAACCATGTCCATCATAGAGAACCTTTCATGAAAAATATCTTTGACCAAAGCAATGGCTGAAGCAGAGCTACCAGTGATCAAAAGATTATTAACATAGAGTATTAAAATCATCACAAAGTTAGTATTCCTCATCATGTAAACATTGGAATCAGATTTACATCTAACAAAATCATGTGAAAGAAAGTAAGAATCCATCTTTGCATACTATTCTCTAGGTTCCTTCTTGAGGCCATAGAGAGACTTCTTCAGTCTACATACTAAATATGATTTATGAATGAACCCCTGTGGTTGCTCCATTTAGATCTCCTCTAAAAGGTCACCATGAAGAAAATCATCCTTTACATCCATCTGGTGAACTTCCCATCCTTTGGTTGTTGCAATATCTAGAGCCAAGCGAATGGAATCCATATTTGCTACAGGAGAAAAGGTCTCATCATAATCTATACCATGAATCTGCTGAAATCCTTTTACAACTAATATGGCCTTGTACCTTCTCACCTGACCATTTTCTTCTCTCTTGGTCCTATAGACCCATTTGCATCTAACAAGTTTCCTCCCTGGTGGAAGTGGAACCAGATCCCAAGTATGATTCTCTATGAGAGAGTCATGCTTCTCCTACATGGTTGCTTCCCATAGTGGATTACCAACAACCTCATTGTAGGTATGTGGATCAAAAGATTCAACCATATAGAAATGCATGGGCATCGTTGGTTTAGAATCTGAAAGTACATGAGAAGGATCCACATGCTGAGATCGAGTTCTCCTTGAATCCAATTGATCCCCTGCAAGGTTTCTTGCTGCCTGAAGTGTGGATTGTGCGCACTTGGGAATTTTCTGAAGCTCAGACACTGGCTCCTCATTTGAATGTACTAACTGCTCATATGCATGTACAAAATCCTCTGGATCTGTGTCTGAATATGTAGAATCTGAGTGTGTGGAATCATCATCTCTGATGTCTAGAACTGGTGGAAGCAAAAGAGTCTTTGCATGTTACACTGGAGGTGCATGCAAAGGACTCTCCTCAAACTGAACATTGCACACAATGATGAGCCGACCTGTAGAAGTATGAATCAATCTATACCTCTTCACATCATTTGGATATCCCACAAAGATGCAAGGTGTGATCTGTGGATCTAAGGATTTCCTCTTTTCATAAGGAATATGGGCCCATGCTTTAGATCTAAAGATGTAGAAGTGTGTAACATCTAGTCTGTCACATGTCCAAGCCTCAAAAGGTGTTCCTATCCTCAACATATATGTGAGGTTCTCTGTTATGTATGTAAGCAACATAGTTAAGTCCCTCATCCCAAAGATTGAAAGGATGTGATCTTGCATGAAACATGCAACTGGTCATCTCCTTGATAGACCTTTTCTTCCTTTCAGCAACTTCATTATGTTGTGGAGTGTATGGAACTATGTGTTTCAACTAGATATCAGCTTCATGACAAATATTCTGAACATATTTGTTGATATAATCCCCCCCATTGTCTATACGGAGGATCTTGATTTTCATCCCAGTTTGTGTCTCTACTGTTAGCACTATGTAAATTTGTTCGGCTGATAAAAAAAAATGACAGAGGTAACCTACAAACCAACATTAGAGATGGGTACTAGCCTACTCATCTCAGAGAGGGATCTCTCCTATCACTTGGTCTTCAATAGATGAATAACTAGGTTTTGTTTCTTTGAAAGGGTTTTTTGTAATTTTGTTGGCAAGGAAGGGGAGGAACACTTAGGGCTATGGATTCAAACTTATGAAAATGAATGGAAGCATTGATTGGTCGGTAGAACTATCCATAGGATAAAGGCTAAATGAGGTAATAAATCTAAGTTATAAATTGCAAATTTATAGAGTGTAAGAAGAAAGGAAAAACATATAACTGTATCAGAGCATTAAATAAATGAATTCTGATATTAGTTAGGAATAACTTAACACAATTTAAATTTCTTGAGCCAAGAGAATCATAAGATAAATTCTGGGCCTTTCACTATCCAATTTAAATAGAAGACAGTGAAAATGGAATTTAAGCATACAGGAAATACATACAAAGAGAGGAGACAAAACTAAGATCACCACAATTAGAATCTTTTCATGGAAACTTCAAGACTTTTTCATGTGTATTCTATTCAACTTCAAAAAATTACATTCAAGTTCCAAATAGATAAAATTGTTCCCTTGCACTTCTTACAACCACTGATACATTTGGAAATCCTCATATTTATACAAGCTAATTTCCTTTAGTTTGAAACCTATTACAATGATTACAAAGAAACATTTTGGTTTCTAAAACTGATTACAATGTTTAAAATGGACCATTTCAGTTTTGTAGTCGGTTAGAATGATCAACAAGAAATGTTTCTTAATCCAGATTCTAGCTTCTCTCGCATTTCAGTGTCTTTGTGTGATTTGTTGTCTTTCATTGACCTCTGGGCATCATTTGCCAGGACCTGGAAAAATGCATTTGTCCTTACCCGACCAGATTATCTCCTTCGATTGCAAGTCAGGAAATGCTTTGTTTCAGATATAATGTTCTACCTGAAAATGAGTGGAACTAGTGGACCGAGTTAGTGTATTGTTTGAGCTGCAGTTGAAAGGTGGTGGTCACACCAAGGTTTTAATGGTCTATCATTTGAAATAATAATAAAATAAATGAACAACCGTCCCTTTATACCTTTCCAGTTTTTGGGGGCATGATAAAGTGGTTTGGGGAAACCCACTTTTCACCCCAAAATGCACTTGGTGGTACCATGTATCCCTGAACAAAAACCATGGTTTAAATTTCAACCCTCTCTCCAAAATTAACCTATGTGTAGTTTCTCCCCCCGAAATCATCCTCGATCGTCAATATTGAGATCATCCTACCAGATTTAGCTATTTCCTGCCATATTTATCCCCTTCCATAGTTTATCAACCTTCCAAACCAGTTTTAGCGTCCTGCTAGATTCTGAAATCTTAATTTCACACAATAAAAATTAGCATGTGATAACATCTACTAGAGCTTTGAAGTCTTTGAGATGCTCAAGAACTTTGGACTTTTTCTTGAGAAAATAAACCCAAGTATAACGCAAGTAATTATCAATAAATGTAATAACATACCTTGCTTTGTTAATGGGTGGATGTGGAAATGGACCCATGAGATCACTGTGAACAAGCTCCAAGGAAGAGGAGGCTCTCCTTTCCTTCCCCTTTTCAAAATTCTCTTTAGTATGCTTACAAAGAATGCATCCTTTTCAAACCCCTTCATAAAAGTGAATGTATGGCAAGCCTTTGACCATTCCATTCTTGGAAAGTCGTTGCATGTACCTAAAGTTTAAATGACCAAATCTCTCATACCATACACTACTAATATCATTATCATGTGTAAGTAGCAAAGAGGATTCATAGTCAGTAAAATTAGTGAACTTATACAACCGTGATTTGTGATCTACCTCACCAACTTCAATAATGGAACTGTCATGCATGTCAAGTAGAGTAATTGAATCTTATGTAAATTCAACCCTTTTACCTGTTTGAGTGATCTGATAAACTAACAACAAATTTATAGAAATATTTTGAACATGTAAAACATTCTCAAAAATTCCATTAGGGAATTCCACTCTTCCCTCTCCTGCAACTGCTATTGGAGTATCATCCCCCATGAGAATAGGAGGTCTAAAGCATGAACTCAAAGAAGAAAAAACTTCCTCTTTAGCTGCCATATGATGTGATGCACAATAATCTATAATCCATGAATCAGATGAGGAATTAATTTCAACCAGAGAATGATGATTACCTTTCTTAGGCACATGGTCTTCTTCCTTCTTCTTCTTGGCTCCTTCAGGAATGAAGTCTCCAAGGTTATTCTTCTAAAGTACCTGCGCCATACGATCGATCTGCTTCTTCATGCATGTGGATTATTCATGATTCAGTTTATTGAAATATGTGCACTTCATTCCTTTCTTCTTCTTCCCTTTGGAATTTGAAGAATCTTTGGAACCTGAAGAATCCTTGAAGTGTTTGGAATATCCCTCCTTCTTTGAATCTGGATGTAATAACTCTTTTTGTTTCTACTTTGATTTCTAATTGGATGACCTTTTTCCATCATGCATGGTGAGTGCATGTGATTTGGGATATTTCATGAGGCCCATATGTATTATTTTTTTCTTCTCTTATGTGAGACTCAATGAACTGAGCCATCTTAGGCATTTTCCAATTTGTTCCAAAAAGACATCTGCCAGAATGGAAATTGGAGGCATATACATCATATTTTGGTCCTAGATTGGCCAAGATTGTTAGAATAAGTTGTTTCTCTTGTGTAGACTTGTCAATGCCACATTCACCCAAGCTCAATATAAAATATTTAAATTTAGTAAATAAATCATCTATATTATCAAAACTTTTAGGGTCTAAGGTATTCAACTCTACCTCAAGCATATGACCTTGCATCTCATCCTGCTTTCAAAAGAGTCCTTCCAAGGTGGTACACATATAGTTTGGAGTCCTGCATGTGGAAACATGAAGCCATACATTAGTGGATATTAACTCAAGAAGTAGTCATGCGGTCTCCTCCTTACGGTTCCCCCATCTGGTCTTCTCAAGTGCTAATGTAGGTTTTGTTTCTATCACCATTGTCAAATTATACAGTCCTTTTCTTTTGAGTTGGAATGTGGTCTTCAGATTCCATTCAAAATATTTGTATGGTGTGATTATTATCACCATACTTGATTGAATAATTTTCATCGTCTTCATCCCTGCTATTGATTCTGAAAAGATCCTGAAAACCCAGATTGTGGATTTTGAGATATGACTGATGATTCTATGGGAGCTATAGATATGATAAAACAACTATATATCCTAAAATGTGATGTGGGTTTTGGATATTTTTTGTTAGCATGAGCATCCCTATGTCCTACGTCTCTGGTCAAAATTTAAGCCTGACCCAGATCGTGGATTCTGAGATATGATTGTTTTACTGCAGAAAACCAATTTTCTAGAGGGAAGATTGAATCATCACACCCTAGAGAAGGACATAGTGCGACTATGCCACATCTTAGCAATGGATAGGGTGTGTCGATGTTGGAAAATTAAACGTCGCACCCTGTTGAAGAATATAGTGCGACAATGTCGCACCTTGGATGTGTAGAAGCTGCGTCGATTCTTGGAATTTTTTTTTCATAAGTTTGAGTGCGACTATCGCACCCTAGCAATGGATATACTGTGTCGATTGACCATCGTAACCTAGCAATTGATAGACTATGTTGATCCCAATTGTCGCACCTTTCCATAGGGATAGGTTGCAACTCTGGTGGAAACTAGGGTTACTCAATAATTAAATCTTCTTTCGCTCTTCTTTGGCTTGTATGGGTTGCTCCAAGCAGCTCGGATTTGATACCATGTCATTGTTTCATGGAAACCTGCATAGGAAACCTAGCTAAATCATACACAAAAAAAGATTATAAAGAAAAGGAAGAGAGTTATAATATGAAGAATGATAATCAATGTATATTATGATATATTCAATGAGTGAGTGATCTTCACTCATATAGGAAATGACATTCTATGATTAAGAAAAGAGAAGAAGCAGTGAGCTACAATGAGCTTTTCTTAGGAATGCATGCATAATAGTGATGGTCTAAAATTAGAAATTCTAAAACAAAACTAGTAAGTTAACTCCCACTGAACTAATATGCCAAAAATATAAATTTCTCTAACATTCTTAAGGCCTCAGTGGCACGTGCTTTGAAGTTCATCTTCTTTCTCGTAGACATGTTTGAACTTGCAAGGACAGGGTGATATTAGTGCAAATAAAAACATAATTGATACATAAAACTAACATGTCTAAGTATCTTCAAATACCTAAGAATTCACTTGAGCTGATGTTGGGTGGAAGATCGCCATCCCATGATGAAAGTATAATAGCGGGCATGGTGAGAACTTAGGTAAGAGCTAGAAAAGAAACTAGATTGAAATTTTTTTAAAAGTCAAAATCGGAGCAATTCTTACAAATTATTCTTATAATTATTGAATGAGTTGGCATGAATAACTCCAAACAATCAATGCATGAATCGGGGAAGTTTGTATTAGCTATGCCGATAACTTTCATAATAGTTCGTGAGAAGGATTTCGATGGAAGCTAAAAAGTTCATAGAAGAGTCCCTGGAAAAAATGAAAATTGTGTCATTAAAGTCTCGTCTTGAGGTCAAAAATTTGTGGTTTGTGAGATGTTGGATCCTTCCTAATTCATGGGGTTTCAAATGAGTTTAAAGTAGATTCATGTTTGTGGATAGTCCCTTGATCAAAGTTGAGGCTAGACCGACTTTGCGACAAAGCACCCATATTGGATAAACGAGCTTGAGGTCAAGACCATATGAGCATATTTTGGTGGCTTTAGGACCATGGTGAAGCACGAGTATAAGGTTTGGTTTGAGGCATAAGGGTAAGTCAAAAGGGTGAAAGGTGCTCAAAGGGAAAAATAAAAAAGAAAAAAATCCAGAACGACTTGGGCAGAGTTAATTCTATTTAAAATCAATGTGAAAACCCTAACCCTAGAGAGGTAAGCCAAATGAAAGAGAGAGAACATGGTCATAGTAGGGCTTACCTATTATTTTCATGGCAAATGGAAGGCAGTGGTTGATGGAGGGAAATCACGCTTCGAGTTCGACCTCACATTGCTTGGTAAATTCTTTCGTTTATTGGATCTTGATAATATAGTGGATAGGTATTCATGGCACTTATATATATACAACAAACAATTAAATGTGGTTAGGGTGCATTAAGTGTTCTATGACCCCCATGTACAAACTGACAAATTTCGTGTGAAGTCCTTCAATATGCATCAAAGGACTTGGCACGAAGGGTGTTGAAGCTCACCAGGGGGGAAGGCAACAAATCCTCCAATGTATTAGAGGATTTGTGGTGAACTCCTCTAATGTATTGGAGGAGTTAACAACAAGTCATGTGATGAACATTTTTTCGAAGCGAATCTTGCAAACTTTTTCAATGGTTATCGAAAATTTTGAAGGGAACTCCTCCAACATAAATCGGAGGAGTTAGTGGTAACTCCTTCGATGTGCATCGAATGAGTTATCATTAACTCACCTGAAAACCCCAAATTGAACTTGGAAAATTTTCTAAGTGTCCAAAATCCAAAGAAATAAATTGGGTTGAAACGTGAAGCTTGAAGAGCATGTTTTAGGGTGGGAGTAAGAATCCATTAAGAAGATACAAGTTGAAGAATTTTCAAATCTGAAAAAATTAAAGGGGCTCAATTTTCTTGGAGGATTTGCAAGTAAATCACAAGAAAATGGAGGGTTGTGGTCTCTGGCACAATAGAATGCATAAGGAAAATACAATGCTAGAATTGACGAATGTATGGTTGTATCATGTTATTCCTACAATGGGTTCACATGAATCGAATGGAATAGTTGTAGTTGATGGCCCACAGAACATTCACGCCATAATTTATATACCAACAATAGAGTCAATGGATTACGATGCCAATCAAAGATATTTATTTTGACTTGCAAAGTACATGAGAAAACTATCAAAACCAATGCCAAGTGATTGAAGGATGGATTTGTAGATATCAACCAATAATTCTATGGAATTGTGGCAACATTAATTTAATCAATTTAAGGTAGTATTTGAGCTATAGAATGTGGTTTTCTTAGTAAGAAAGCATGAAATTAAACCCAACAATGCAATGAAATGAATTAGCATTGGAATTAATTACCATTGGAGCATAACCAATTAACACGACCTATACAATCACACAAAAATTAACCACACAATAGACACAAAGGTTACCTTGGAAACCCAAATGAGAAAACTAACAATTTATGGCATATATCTATGTTCATGAATTATTAAAAACTAGAGCTTTACACTCTCTATTATATATTTCATCCATTCTTACTCAATGGAGGTATTGTCGTGGATTGTTTTGGCTCAAAGACAATCTTTGTTCACCATGGATAGGCTCAAAATTATCCAACATCCTCCAATCTATGAACATATTTCTTCATTCTGGATCCTTAGTGATTTCTACCACTGCCTCCTTCTTCCCAAGCTTCCATTTTCTTCCATCTCTTGGGTTGTTTTTCTATCAAGCAGGACATTTGTAATATCCCCAAGGACGAACCCCAGTTGTATTTATGAATTGTAAACATGTTTTGTAGGCTAGTGAGCCGAGAAAATATAAGATGGTAAGCTTATGTGTTATTAGGTCAAAGAGCCTAGGTGTTAAAGGCAAGGAGCTTGTTTTGGGTACATGTAACTATTCATATCAGAAATATAAAATCATCATTGTGTGTAGACCGACCACGAAGAAAGAGTGATGGGGGACTAAGATTCCACTAGGCTGGGTAAGGGAGAGGGGGCTGAGAGGTTGGGAAGAGGGGATAAGCTTAAGGGCTTAAGTCCAAGGGAATAATAATTTATTATTATTATTCCAAAAGTTGTGTAAAAGGATATGTTATTATCCTAAGTTCCTAGGGAAAGGACAGGTGACTTCCAAAGGGAAAGGAATGTGGTTCATGAGCAACAGGTGTCGACTCAGGCACATGCAATTTAAGCTAGAAATTCATCTTGTTGGGGGATTCGCTTCCCATTCTTCCATCCTTTCCTAACTTGTTTGGCCTCTGTCGTCAACCTTTGTATCTTTCTTGCATCTCTAAAACCAATAATCCTTGAAGGTGATATATTTTTTCCTTGTGAAGCCAACATATATGTGCTTACCAAAATCGTGTTGTGCCTTACCGAATTGTGGTTGTTGCCATTCCCTGATTTATATTGATTTTTTGTTGTCCTCACCTTGCTATAAACTGAGTCGAATATGGTTGAAGAAGTGGGTTGTCAGGACCGTGGTTGAAGAGGCAGGTTGTCAGGCTTGTGATCAACTCTCTCCAGGTGAGAGAGTTTGCTGGGAAGTGATTTTCTCCTAGAGAGAGTCTAGCACCAGCTACGGAGCTCTGAGAATTCTTGATCCGGCCTATTGTCGAGACCCTGAAAAGGAAGTGGAGCAGCCGATGGACTATGGAACAGTGAAGGTTCATATTCCCAGGGTGGAACGGACATGTGGGGAATGAGAGTTCATGAGTAGTGGGCGTAAGAAGGATCCTGGAGAGAATCCTTCCAGTTGCACTGTGTAGTTCCCTATAACCTTAGCCTAGTCTAGGATTCCCTTGCCCTGGGTGGAGCTTAGTCCCAGCTCAGGGGTGACCCACTATTGAGTGTGATGAGTAGTGTGGTGTAAGGTTATGAGGTTTGTGGAAGTTCTACACACAGTTGGGGTACTTCAATTGAAAGATGAGTATCTATTCCTATGATCATTTACATGTTGTGTATATGTACATGTGTTATAATTGATAAATATTGCATGTATATCCTGTTATATTATGGGTTTCTCCTGTGAAGTACTGTATGTATGATTTTACTATTATTTTTTCATTAATCTATGTATGAAAAAAATACGTTGTATGTTTAAGTTTATATTTATATGCATATGAAAATTGTCATTTCTATGAGTAGCATGCACCAGCCTGGGTGGTCAGGATGTTACAAATTGGTATCAGAGCTAAGTGGGGTATCTTAGTAGTGGAATTTCCCAACCTGTTGGTGGCTGGGGATGTTACAAATTGGTATCGGAGCCAAGGTTCAAGCACTGAGCTTGGATGGGTCAGATAAGTGGTCATTGGAACCAAGGTTTCAAGTGGAAATTGTGTCAAGGGGAACCAATTTCGAACCTCAATACATTTCTGAGTGCCAAGAGGTTTCCTTGGTCATGTTACAAAGCTCACAAGGTGTATCAGTATTACAAAACCAAGACAGGCATGGTATTGGGCCGCAGAGTAATGTGGGTTGTAGGATCTATTCAGTAGAAGGAGGAAAATTCACAACCGTGAGATCTGGAGAAGGTGCAGGAAGGTTAACCTGGAAGCCCTTTGGACTTCGCGACTTCGGTGAAGTTATGTGAAAAAATAAGAGAAGGGAGAAATCCCCCAAAGCTCTGAAGTATGGAGTTAATCCGGACCATCCATCAAGAGGGACATGTGTCAGCAGATGGAATTTTTTGGGAATTCGAAGTTCGGGAGAATTATTGTGTGTTGAGTTGAGAACTCTCGAATTTTGAAGCTCCAAAACCTAAAGAGCCAAAGTGGTGAGTCATGATGATGTCACCTGGAGGTGACATGGACCTCTCCATACCTGCCACATGCCCCACCTAGAATGTTTTCGGCTGTACTATGTGGCCCCATAGGTTACATAACATAGTTAAAGGTCGGCAAACCCACACTGGCATTGATCATGATACATCAAGATCGACGACCAGGAGGCATTGCAAGAACCCAAGTTGCACGAGAGTTAATTCTCCAAGGTGGTCCCACAATCCAAACCATGGTTTCACCTAGGGGTTACATGTTGGCATCAGAAGAATTACTAGATGAAAGGCAGGTTACTTCAAACCATCGATGCATGCCCCCGCAATTTGAAAAGCGTTAAGTGATGTGACTATTCGGTATCTTAGTTATAGCATGGAATTCATGGGTCCCAGTGGATGCGTGCCACCAGATTGTGAATTCCAGAGACTTGACACTCCGAAAGGATGGTTCATAGAGAATGAAAGGAAGAACCTTCTAAATATTCATAAAGTCGAAGTGACATGACTTAATGAAGTCACTAAAGGTGACATGGAAGTGTTCAGAGATTAAGGGTTTGGGTTGTTGGGGGTGTGTGTATGTGAAATCCTCCGAAGTCCCAAAGTCTTGAAGCTCCAAATTTATGGAGCTCAGATACCTGAGGTTCCATAGTGAGTGCCAGGCGTTGGATGCTCGGAAGACGTGGATTGTTTATCCATCCTACTTTGTGAGTTCGGTAATCTAGAACTCCGAGAGATTTGTTGGGATGTTCTTTGAAAACTTATGAAGCCAGACGTCTGAAGTCCTGAATAAGCGCCTATCAACCTAACGTTTTTCCACAACCCGTGGTCACGTGGGTTGGGGGCTAAGAGAAAGGGGCTAGTGCCCAAAAATTATTACAGAATAGAGTAGGGATCAAAAAGAAAATGGAATCTGAATGTTTTCTTTGAATCAGATTGGTTTATGAAAACTGTGGAATTTGTTAAGGGTTGATGGCCTGACAAATTTTGGTTGACTGCACATTGTGTTTTTAGAGTTAATGATTCTTAGAACCAAATTGAATTATTGCAGAGTAAAGAGAAATGGAGGAGGCACATAATTCTTTCAGTTCAGAGAATGAAGCTAAAGGAATGGATGTCCATTTGGGAGTTGAAGGATCAAACTCCAATGGGCATGGAGAAGATATATATAAGCAGGGAAACATGATGATAATCATTGAATGATTGCATAAATATGCCCAGACTCACTGAGAAGATAAAAAAAAACTCATGAAAGGCAGGGAACAACAAGGAGAATTCAACATAAAGTTGATACAGAGCCTGGAAAGGATAGAAAAGAAATTGGATAAGGGGAGTGACTCCAGTAAATCAGTAAGTCATGGGTCTCCTGATGAAAGGAGTAAATCAAGGAGTGTTGGAAGACACCATTCGTCACTCCCAAGGGCACTCTAAGTGGAGGGAACACAGTAGTTCAATCCCATCTCCTACCAGGAAGCACAGGAGATCTGGAGTGGATGAACTGAAGGGTGAAATGAACAATATTAAACCTCCTACATTTGATGGAGAGCACTAGAAGGAGGAATATGTCGAGACATGGATTCTTGGCATGAGGAAATATTTCGAACTACATAATTACTCCTCTCATGCATAAGGAAGAATTGCAATGTATCAACTGAAAGGAAATGTGTAACATCCCCATCCCTCCAAAGACCAGGCAATGCTACCGACACAACCTTAACTTAGCCTTTAAAGCCCTGATACAAATTTGTAACATCCTCAGCCACCAATAGGCCAGGCAATGACACTACTCCTGTAGCTCTACTTCTCTATTCTGATCTATGAAAGCTCCATCCTTAAACTATTGGGCTATGCCACATAGAGATACTTGCGAAAAACATACACATTTGTATAAACATAGAATGCTTATTCTACATGTATATAACATAATAACACGGAAATAATAGTAAGCCTACACATGCAACATATACAACATATACAAGCAATACTCATCAATTACAACATATGTACCATTAAACAACATGTAAATGTACATAAAAGTGGTACTTATCTTTTATTATAAGATCACCAACTACGTGCAGACCTTCCATGAACCTCCCAGCCATAGACCACACTACTCATCACGCTCAGCAGTGGGTCACCCTCGAGCTAGGACTAACCTCCACCTAGGGCAAGGGAATCCCTATACTAGGTTGAGGTCATAGGAAAACTGCACAGAGAAACCGAAAGTATTCTCTCAAGGAGCCTTCTTACACCCACTACTCACGGACTCTTGTTCCCCACATGCCTATTCCACCCGGGAGTATACACCTTCACAAGAATATTCCATTGGTGCTTCACCTCCCTCTTTGGGTCTTGGAAATAGGCTGGATCAAGAATTCTTAGAGCTCTGTAGTTGGTGTCGGACTCTCTCTGGGATAAAACCACTTCCCAACAAACTCTTTGATCCAGATTATTTTTGGCACGAAATAAGAGCGGAGATATAATAAAGAAATGCACAGAGATATCACGTATATATAATAATATAATAGAAATATATCATAGATGCAACCATAAACACAGATATACAATAATACACGATTTCTATTAATGAAATAAATGTACAGAGACTGTAAAATACAGAGTGAAAGACTCGATAGAATGGTGGCAGCTTATCTCTAAGAAGAGATGTGATGGCTACTCGCATTCATAAGAATATGATTACAATGAGGATCTGAAGGAATTTTTACAATAAATAGGAATGAAAAAATTCCTATACATCCAAAAACCTAACCCTAGGAGATGAAGTGCCAAAAGTCATGTGGGCCCCGTTTGGGTAAGTTAGTACATCAACTTCCCCGGGTCATAACTTTTGCATACGATCTTCATTTTAGGAGTATGATAGCTCATTGGAAAGGTATCATAGAGGAGATTAATTTTGGGAGCTCAATCATTCCTTTAGATATCATTGAGAACCATGATCTCGAAAAACCTTCATTTGGGCCCTCAAAATGGCCCCGGAAGTTAAAACTACTAAAAATAGTAAATTGCCAAATTTGCCAGAAAATTGTTTTGAGCCAGTCAGAAAAGGTGGGTGGCCATCAATATCCACCTAGATCAATACTCCCTCCTTAGGAAGCAATGGTCTCCATTTCTTTGAGTTCCCGGGGGAGAGGGAAAAGCGTTTGTTGAATCTGCATCTTGGTGAGTTGCTTGCCTTGTTAGAGACGTCGCGTTGCTCAGTTTGTGGAAGTCTGTCACAAACCTGTTGAGGTTGAGGTTGTTCAACAAGTCAGGCTACATGCGAGGATGGTGTGCAGAAGGAATCTTTGCGCTTTGTTGCAACCTTGTCGACCTGTATCTGTTGGACAGAAGGTGCTTGGGGCGAAGCTGTAGTGGTTGCAGTGTCCTTTTGTTCCCCTTTTGAACAGAATATGAAGAAGCTGAATTTTGCAGTATGAGATACTACCTTGCGGCACTTTTTAGGTGGAACAGTAGTCGGAACTACCTATGGTATTCTGTAGAGATGACCCCCCAGAGAAACAATGACACTGCGGGGTCGAGACTCATAAACAACATGGCGCTTCCACATATATGGTTAGCCCAAGAGAACATCACAGACATATAGTGGGGAAACATCACATAATACCTTGTCCTTGAAGGGTTGGATGTCGTATGACAATCAACATTGCTAGATGACATGGAGATCTTGTCCTTGGCGAAGCCACCCGATGTTGTATGGTTGTGGGTGTGGTGTTGTCAACAATCCCAACTGTTTAATGACCTCTGCTGAGATGAGGTTCTTCTGGCTTCCTCTATCAACAATAAAATGCAGCAGGGTCCCCTTCACCCACATCTGTGAATGAAAAAGGTGCTCCCCCTCTTTGGGATCTGTTGGTTCTTCTGTTTGAATTGGTACAGTTGTGACAATAGCAGTGGGGTCTGTGTCAATGATCTTTCCTTTACTAGTATTTTTAGAATCAGATTATGAATTAGGGTTCGACTCCTTGTCTTTGATCTCGGCCACCAATGACTATTTTGAGTGACATTCATCAGTGTTGTGCCAGGGGATTTTGTGGAAATCGCACCACTTTCTGGTGTCCTTATTTGTCTTCCCATGACCCTTCTTTTCCTGTGTCTTGGATTGGTTTTCGGGAGACTGTTTGTTAGGGTTGTCTTTTTCATAGTTTGGTTGTTGCGGATTTACAGATCCGAAATCCCGTTTGCTCTGGTGCTTAAATTTTTTTCTCTATTTTAACATCATATCAATAAGCAGCACCGAGTGATGAGATGTCCAGAAAATCCATTTCAGTTTGGATGTATCTATGTAGAGCCCCACGGTATTTCAGAACCAAATGTCGCTCGGAGTCTTTGATACCCATCTTGGTGCGCAAGGTATGGAAGGTATTGGTGAACTCTGGAACTACTTGGCCCCTCTCTTGTCGTAGTGTGGTCCATCTCATGTACTGGTCCTCATAGTTTCCAACAGGGTAATACTACTCCTTTACTGCATCCACAAAAAAATCCCAAGTGGGATCGACCCCATATATTTCAGACTCCTCTATGAAACTCTTCTCCCAATAAGTTTCCCACCAATGTTTGACATGGGGGAGAGCTCTAAGGAGTGCAAAGGTGGTCTTTTCTTTATCAAAAAAATTGTGAACAGAGAAATAACCTTCTAGCAGATTTAACCATTTGTCTTGGGCTTCTGCATCTATCTGTCCTTCAAATATAGGAATATCAAAATTAACTTGTACCTTGAAAGGCGAGGTGCCTCCAAAGTGGTTGCTTGATGAAGATGTGCATGTTTCTATCGACAGGCATTGAAGTATGTGGGAAAAATTCTCCATCATTTCGTCCCTCTATCACGTGAGAGCTTGCTCAAGCAACAGACTAATAGGATCGTCTGCTCCATCATTTTTCTTTTCTTCCGCCATTGAGGGTTTCTTGGGTGTGCGAGAGCGATTCTCCTCAAGAGAGACAAGCTAGAGACCCAAGTTTCTATACTTGGACCTCGTTGAGGACATGCACTGAAAAAAACGATCAAGAACAGCTTGCTCTGATACCACTGATCCGGATTATTTTTGGCACGAAATGAGAGCGAAGATATAATAAAGAAATGCATAGAGATATCGCGTATATCCAATAATATAATAGAAATATATCATATATGAAACCATAAACACAGATATACAGTAATACACGATTTCTATTAATGAAATAAATGTACAGAGACTGTAAAATACAGAGTGAAAGACTCGATAGAATGGTGGCAGCTTATCTCTGAGAAGAGATGGGACAACTACTCGCATTCGCAAGAAGATGATTACAATGAGGCTTTGAAGGAATTTTTACAATGGAATTTTTACAATAAACAGGAATTTCAAAATTCCTAGACATCCAAAAATCTAACCCTAGGAGATGAAGAGCCAAAAGTCATGTGGGCCCCCTTTGGGTAAGTTAGTACATCAACTTTCCGGGGTCGTAACTTTTTCATACGATCTTTGTTTTAGGCATATGATAGCTTGTTGGAAAGGTATCATCAAGGAGATTAATTTTGGGGGCTCAAACATGCCTTTGGATATCACTAAGAACCTATATCTTGAAAAACCTTCATTTGGGCCCTCAAAATGGCCCCGGAAGTTAAAAACTGCTAAAAATAGTAAATTGCCAAATTTGCCAGAAAATTGTTTTGAGCCAGTCGGAAAAGGTGGGTGGACACCTATATCCACCTGGATCACTCTCTCACCTGGAGAGAGATTCTCACAGGCCTAACAGCCCATTTCTTCAGCACACTCCTCGACTCAGCTCCATTCAGGTGAGGACAATAATAACAGTTCAACACTCACTCACACAGGAATAACATAAGGAATCAAGCCACACTCAGTCCAAGAAATGTGTGGCCACAACAACCCATAGTTACGACACCACACGGCTCAGACAAATACGGAGTACCCTGGTTTCACAAAATACGCGACTCAGTCTGCGGGTTCTCACTGGGTTCAGGATGCGTGAATATGCAGAGGTCAAACATGTTAGATGGTAGATCAATCCATGGGTTTTTCCCACTAGTTTCAAGGTACCCGACCAGAGAACAAAACACAAAGGTCAAGTGCAGATCTCTCGGGTTCAGACTATCGATGGAAGAATGGACAAATAACAATCTCCGCGTGAGGGTTTCTTGTGCATGGGTATGCAGACGCAGAGGCAAATGGTTCAGATGCCCCCGATTACAACAAACTCAAGCGGAGGAAGAAAGAATGGGAAGCGAACCCCACAGTGTTGGTTTTCCCAGCTATAACTGCATGCACCGAGGTTGACACTTGTCTTCCTGGAGCTACATGCACTCCATTTTTCATACGTTCCCTTCCCAGGAACTTGGGACAACACTTGGTCAATTGACCACCTTAGCCTTTTAGGAAATAATAATAAATTATTATCCCCTTTAGAGGTAATCCCCCTAGCTTATCCCCTAGGCCCACACACTTAGCCTCCTCCCTTACCCAACCTTGTGTAAGCTTAGGCCCCCATCACTCTTTCTTCATGGTCGGTCTGCACACAACGATGTTTATATTTTATTAATGATCTGTATAATTACATATACAAAATCAAGCTCCTGGCCTTTAACACTTAGGCTCTCTGGCCTAATAAACACATAATCCCACCAGCTTATATACACTTGGCTCACCATCCTATAAACATGTTTACAATTTATAATAAAACCGGGGCACTATCGGGGGATATTATAATCCCGTCCCCTTATTTTTTCACTGTCCTCAGTGCAACTCTTTACACAACATCAATAAGATTTCCAAAATGTTAAAAAAGATGCGGGTATTCTGCCCACACAGCATCCTCATGTTCACATGTCACGTACTTAGGACCATACTAGGTCCACTGGACCTGTACAATCCCTATGGCTTGATACCACATTTTTTTTCTCTTCCGGTCCAATATGCGCACCAGATGCACTTGCAAGACACCTTCTTACTCCACCTGAATCACATTCCAATCGATTATATGATTATCATCATGTATATATATTTCTTAAGTAATGAAATATGAAACACATTATGTACATTCATGGATGTGGTAATGAAAGCATATATGCAATGTATATATATGTATATACAAATAATTTTAATAACATTATAACCAGTATACAACATACACAACATACAATAATTACAGAATTGTACTTATCTTTTGATTGAGAAGATTTTCCACCCCTGAGCAAGGCTATGACTCCATCGGGGCAATGGCTTCCCAAGATAGCTACGGTCCATAATCTTTATCCACATTGTCTAGGCCAAGGTACCAAACCTCACCAGCACTCCAACCATTCAAACCTCAATAGCACTCCAACCATTCAAACCTCAACAGCACTCCAACCAACGGTCTCTCATTCCTCACATGTCTGTCCCACCCAGGAGTATACACCTTCACAAGCACAGTCCATTGGTGCTACACCTCCCTTTCCTTGGGCTTCAGCAACAGGTCGAACTAGAAGTCTTAGAGCACCATGGCTCGAGGAGTTCCAACTGCCCTCAAAGGTTTCCAATCAACATCTTCCTGAGCTACTCTTTGTAGTCAACAATTTAAATTTTATCAACATCATCTCATTTGCATCACCCACATGCAGTTATCATAAGAAAACATAAAATAATTCACTTAGGAACTCCAATTAGTTCGAAAGGAAATTCAACTTTTATCCCCAAAACATGAAATTCTATTTCATGATTCATCTTGGTTGTTTCCATATTATGAATGCAGCCATCCTTGTGATTTTCCACAGGCACCAAACTGCATACCATTTTCCTGAAAGACTTCATCTTGCATACTACCAACAAATTGTCAGTATTTTTTGTACATCATAATTCAACATGTACAACATCCTATGCAATGATCTTAGAATTGCCTGCACCTAGAAATTCAATCACAATTACCAAACAACTTAACCAAATAGAATGACTCATTATTCTATGCATGTGCATGTTCATAATTAACAATAGTAAGTTTATTATTTCAATTTCATGAACATAAAATTTTATCTAGTCTATATTCCTGTGACTACCTGACTTTCAACTTTCCTATTGCAATGTTTAACAGTTCCTGAAATGTTCTCAACTTCATGAGTTAGCAACATTTCATCCATTAGTATAATTATTTCCATGCAATAATATATATGCATGTACTTACAAAACATATTCAACCATTGCATTTAGTATACAATTCTATCACTTACTATGCATCATTGCAATTCTCAATGTTTTCTTATTCAGTGCACCTTGCATTGAATTACATAATGCTCTTTATCTCAGTCCTGTATCTCACCATCCATGAGTTGGAGTTCTAGCCAATGTGTTGCCACATTCTCCACACACTTCCTATTGTCTTCCCAATTAATTGGATGCCTTTCTTTTCGACCCGAACACTACACCAAGAATACAATTCTATGGTGATCATTAGTGTTAGCAAAAAGGTTGCAGTCCAAGTTTTATTTAAAAGTAGGAAGCTTTTAGTACATGTGTGGCTCATAACCTTTCCATATCCAACCAGGTCCTAGTCTCATACATGACTATCTTACTAACATTTATTCCTATAACCATTTTTTATCTTTAATTCTTTGTTTATAACCCCATAACCAAATTAGCATGACATTCTACTATGTCAGTGTGTACATTCAGAAGCTAAAAAGCTTTGAATTAGTACAGGCCTCCAAACTTTAACACATCTAGTGGTATGCATTCAATAATATAATCATGTGATTTTATAAAATGGCTCTGACTGAGGAAATTCTTACCAAAATTTCCTTTCAACAATTATGCAACAAGAGTGATAAAAACTCATACCTGCATGACTGCCATTAATAAAAAAGTTATACTACCTAAATATCTGATAGCAATAGAAGCTTTCATGCTTCTTTTATCAAACTTATAACCAACACTTCAGCTCTTTGTTGCTTCCTTCCTTAAGCAACAACATCACCAACAACACTTGCAACATGCAAGCATTCTTTCCTCTAGCTGACCCAATGAGCCATAACATACTTTCTGCCAAAAAATTGCAGCAACTTCTTTCTCCCTATAAAATATTTTCTTGGTGATCCCAAAAGTATTCAATTCTTCCTGGATTCTTGAATCTTCTTGTGCTCTCCACTGTAATACATGTGCATCATTATTTCTTCCCTGAGCACTTTCGACGTAGTGCCCCCACCTCAGTGGGGTCTGTTGACCTCCCGATCAATGGATCTTCAACTCTCAGAGATGGAGTATCTCTTCGGGTCCCTACTAGAACCTCCACGAAACAAATCCACAAGCATTATGAAAAACCTCACCCGCGAGAACTAGTGGTGGTGCAAGCTTCCTCTACGTGACCACCAGCTATGACTACGCACCTATCCAAAAGGTGTTTCGGGATTTTGCGTACCAGGTGTTTCAATATGAGTCACCCTCGACTCTCTCTATCCTTGAAACCCAAAACAAGAGTCTAGTGTGTGTTATCTCTTCTCTTAACTTCCACCGGCGTGACCTCTAGCTATGACCTAGGGTCCAACTTCCGAGTGCTACAAGACTTTACCCTTCGCAAACTTCGAGGATTAGCTCTCCTCCTTTCTCCCTCCTGAACCCCGTTCACCTCAGATTAACAGTCCACAAATTTCTGGGTTTCGACAGTCCAGATCAATCGCTTGCGAATCGAAAATTCGCGTTTCGAGGTTTCGAAAAAGAATTCCCCTCTTTTCTTCTGATCTCTAGTTTTCCAAAATCCACGTGAGTCAGATCCAATGACTCACAACTCCTCGTAATCCAACGGTGTGGATCCTTTCTCATGAATCGAGACTTCGTGCTTGGCGAAATCAGAAAAAAGGTCTCTTCCCCTTTCCAACTTTTGACTTCACGAAATTCAATTGTTTCAGATCAACAACTCACACTTGTTGTGATTCAATGGTCTAGAACTTTCCTCGCGAATTGAAAGTTCACGTTTCAAGATTTTCGAGAGAAACTTCCTCCATTCTCCCAACTCCCGATTTTTGATTTCTCGATGAAAGGAATCAACAGTTCGATCTTCCTTGAGATCGACAGTTAGATACCTCTCCTGAGCTTTCAAGTGTTGAATGACTCTCAGCGGTATCCTCCTCGCAATTCTTTTGATCTAACAACGCACAACCATCGATGCTTCTCCCTCCAAGGATTCCTACCGTCCATTCAGGTTCTCAATGACTTCTTGCCAAATATCTTGGTATCAATTATTCTGGACTTGAATTCCTCCCTAACTTGAAGGATTTCGAATATTTTGAAGGCTATGATGATGTTTTCCCTCCCGAGCTTCAATTAATGAAATTTTAACTTCACCCTAGCGCACACTTGCACTCGGCATGCGAACTTGCATTGTTTCTCCCTGAGCTTTTAACTTACTCATACTCAAAGGGACTCGACCCTTCTTTGTTTTCCAAAAGACTTTTCGGTGCCCTCCTGGCACACTCTACACTCGTCTCCTTGAGTCTTTCAAACTTAAAACAAGTTCCCTCTATAAGCACTCCTTGCACTTGATATGCACACTCTGCATACAAAAGTTCTACGCTATCTCTTTTGAGATTTGTTTTCTAAACTGGAAGCATTCTATGTCTCTTCCATTTCTTTGCACTCCATGGAAATTCTAATCGGTTCTAGCACTCTTCAATCTTCTACAATCACAACGTACAGACAACCAAAATTTGTCAGGCCATCTCTTCTTAACAAATTCCACACATTCAAAACCAATCCGATTTAAGAAAATGTTTTTCTTTCACGAATTTTTTGAGCTCTGCTCGACTCTGTAACTTTCGGGTGATATCCCCCTCTTTCTTAGTCCCTAACTCATGCGATCATGGGTCATGAAAAAATACTATAACACTAGGTGCTACCTGGTTTTTCAGCCTTCAGAAAGTTTCAAGGCACACACAACTATCTCTCGGAGTTCCGATTACCGAATTCGCGAAATTAGGTGAATCAATGGTCCAAGTTTACTCATCCTCCAATAGTTGAAATCCACTGTGGTCTTTCTGTCATCAAATTTTTTGGGACTTCGGGCTCAGAGTTTCAGGTTTTTGGACTTGTAGGCTCCCACACTCGCTTACCCATCCAACTCTCAACTTCCGAAATTTTGACCTTTCTAGCCTTCGGGCCCACAACACAGCTGTCACCAACCATAGTGGTGACATGCAGTGTACTTAAGAAGGTCTACGTTACCCCAGGTGATGTCATCCGGCCCTACTGTATCTTATTTTCCTTCGGGGCCAACTAGCACGTGGCACAGATCCTGTGGGTTCACATCCATCAAAGTGACATCAACGCAACCCACTACTTCAGCTCTTTATGATTTTTCCATTTCAGGCTTCGAGAGTTTGTGCATCAGCACATCCCACTTCTCTCGACAGCCGAACTCCTAAAATGAAAAAATTATTCCTGGACAATTAACGGTCTAGATCTCTCCTTGATTAATGGTTGTGATCTAATCGCAAATTCACATTTCGCGAATTCTCATGAACTTTCCATTTAACCTTTTCAAGTCATGAGTCAGTGAAAGGTTGATCGCTCTCCACACATCCCTCCCGATGGACAGTCTTGATGAGTCGGGACTTCGTGTATCGTGATATCCACACTCCTGTGCAACTACAAAGGGTTTTAAACCTTGTGCACGTTCCCTGGATCCAACGGATGTTGGTCCATATGCTCAGATTTGATGGCCCGGATATGATCTCTTATGCTCGCTCTCCTAAGTGTTTGCACGTGGATTGGACGATCTAGATCTTCTCTGCATAGCTGATCTATGGTTGTAGTTTTATTCTACCGCTATTCCTCCTGAGCTTCGTGACACAACCAAGTAATGCTTTGGCACTCAGAGACAATCTAAGGTTCGAAACTAGTCCTCTAGACACAATTTCCTCTCGAAACCTTGGGTCCAAAGACCACTTATCCGGCCCATCCAGGCTCAGTGTTGAAACCTTGGGCTCTAAACTTGAATTTTTTCTACTTCGACAACAATTCTTTCCAAAAATTTTGCTTCAACTTCCACTAACATGGCCCATCCAGACTCAGTGTTGTAATCAATGCTCTGATACCAATTTGTAACATCCCCGACCCTCCAAAGACCGGGCAATGCTACAAACACAACCTTAACTTAACCTTTAAATATATGATACCAATTTGTAACATCCTCGGCCACCAACAGGTCAAGCAATGCCACTACTCCTGCAGCTCTACTTCTCTATTATGATCTATGACAACTCCAGCCTTAAACTGTTGGGCTATGCCACACATAGATACTTGCAGAAAACATACACATCTATATAAACATATAATGACTATTCTACATATATATAACATAATAAAGAGAAAATAACAGTAAGCCTACACATGCAACATATACAACATATACAGGTGATACTCATCAATTACAACATATGTACCATTAAACAACATGTAAATGTACATAAAAGTGGTACTTATATTTTATTAGAAGACCACCAACTACGTGCAAACCTTCCACGAACCTCCCAGCCATAGACCACACTGCTCATCACACTCAGCAGTGGGTCACCCTCAAGCTGGGACTAAGCTCCACCCAGGGCAAGGGAATCCCTAGACTAGGTTGAGGTCATAGGAAAACTGCACAGACCAACCGGAAGGATTCTCTCCAGGATCCTTCTTATGCCCACTACTCATGGACTCTCATTCCCCACATCCCCACATGCATGTTCCACCCGAGGGTATACACCTTCACAAGAAAAGTCCATCAATGTTTCACCTCCCTCTCTGGATCTCGGCAACAGACTGGATTAGGAATTATCAGAGCTCTGTAGCTGGTGTTGGAATCTCTCTGGGAGAAAACCAGTTCCCAACAAACTCTCTCACCTAGAGAGAGCTGCTCACAGGCCTGACAACCTGCCTCTTCCACCACGGGCCTGTCAACCCGCTTCTTCAGCACACTCCTTGAATTAGCTCCAGCCATGTGAGGACAACAGTAATGGTTCAACACTCACTCACATAGGAATGATAGAAGGTAGCAAGCCACACTCAGTCTAAGAACTATGTTTCCACAACAGCCCACAGTTACGACACCACACGGCTCAAACAAATACGTAATATCTGGGTTTCACAGAAGACATGGCTCAGTCTGTTGGTTCTCACTAGGTTCAAGATGTATGACTATGCAGAGGTCAAACAGGTTAGATGGCGGATCATTCCACGGGTTTTTCCCACTAGTTTCAAGGTACGTGACCAAAGAATAAAACACAGAGGTCAAGTGTAGATTTCTTGGGTTTAGACTGTGGATGGAAGAATAGATAGAGAACAATCTCCCTGTGAGGGTTTCCTATGCGCGAGTATGAAGACGCAGAGGAAAAAGGTTCAGACACCCCCGATTATAGCAAACTCAGGCAGAGAATGACAGAATGGGAAGTAAACCCCACAGGACTGGCTTTCCCAGCTATAACTGCATGCGCCCAGGTTGACACTTGTCTTCCTAGAGCTGCATGCACTCCATTTTGCATACGTTCCTTTCCCAGGAACTTGGGACAACACTTGGTCAATTGACCACCTTAGCCTTTTAGGAAATAATAATAAATTATTATCCCCTTTAGAGGTAAGCCCCCTAGCTTATCCCCTAGGCCCACACACTTAGCCTCCTCCCTTACTCAACCTTGTGGAATCTTAGTCCCCCATCACTCTTTCTTCATGGTCGGTCTGCACACAACAATGTTTATATTTTATTAATGATCTGTATAATTACATATACAAAATTAGGCTCCTAACCTTTAACACTTGGGATCTCTAGCCTAATAAACACATAAGCCCACCAGTTTATATACACTTGGCTCACCATCCTATAAAAATGTTTACAATTTATAATAAAATTGGGGCACTACCGAGGGGTATTACAAAATGCATCCATGTGGCGGGATCAACTTGTGAAGGTGCAATACATTAAAGAGAAAAATGTTACTTGGAAGGAATTCAAGAATTATTTCAAAAAGAAATACTTGAGTAAGAGATACTATGACAAAAAGATGAAAGACTTATTTGAACTCAAGTTGGGTAGCATGACCATTGATGAATATGAACGAAGATTTTTGGAATTGTTGAAGTATGTTCCTTTCATCAAAGATGAGACTATCAAAATTCAAAGGTATCTGAGTGGACTACCACCTTCCATCGGTGACAAGATCCAGTATGATGATACTAAAACTATGGAAGAAACTATAAGGAGAGCAAAATGCTTATATGAGAAGCAAAGAGAAAAGACCATTTTTTGGAAGTCTTGGGATGAGAAGAAGAAGTTCAAGAAAGAACAGAGGAAGAATGGAAACAAGCCTCCCTTTTTCAGAAACAGTCCTCAAGGACAACCATCTTTTAAAGAGAAAAGGATGGTTGAGGTAGGGGGACAAAGACCAAGGCAGACACCCATTCAATGTTGGGGTTGTTAGGGGGACCACAAGTATAGAATTTGTCCCCACAAAAATAGCAAAATGAGAGCTGTCCATAATGTTCAGCAAGCAAAAACATTAGAGGACGTGGGCAATAGAATACCAAGGATCTACGCAGCCCTGGACAACAAGCAAGTTGAGTTTCAATCACACATGATTGAAGTTGAAGGTACGATCAATAACCATGCCTTTATTGTTTTAATTGATTCAGGGGCTAGTCATAGTTATATAGATCCCAAGATGGTGGAAATATCACATTTGCCAAGAAGAAAGCATAGAAAATCTTGGTTAGTGCAGCTAGCTATAGGATCCAAGAGAAAGGTTGTTGAGTTGGTTAAGTCCTGTCCAGTGGACATGAATGGAATGAGCACAAGGGAAGAATTGAACATCTTACCTTTAGGTTCCTATGATTGTCTAATTGGGATGGATTGGTTGGACCAGCACCATGCCATCTTAGATTGTCGTAACAACGAATTCACTTGCCTGGATGAGGAAGGAAACCCAAGGAAAGTGCAGGGAATCCCCAGGGAAGTTATTGTCAGAGAAATCTCAACAATGCAATTAAAGAAGTGTTATAGGAAGGGTTTCCAAATATTTGCAGCTCATATGGAAGAGACACCTAAGGATAAGGTGTCAAATATTGAAGGCCATGTAGTATTAAAATATTTTGAAGATGTATTGTAGGAGTTACCCGGACTACCCCCAAAGAGAGATATTGATTTCTCTATAAATCTGATGCCTGGAGCAGCTCCAGTGTCAAAATATTCTTACAGAATGAGTACACCAAAGATGAAAGAACTGCAATTGCAGCTTGAAGAACTTCTGAAGAAGGGATATATACATCCAAGTGTGTCACTTTGGGGTGCCTCGGTCCTATTCATGAAAAAGAAAGATGGGACATTGAGATTGTGCATTGATTTCAGACAGTTGAACAAAGTCATTATTAAGAACAAGTATCCTTTGCCAAGGATTGATGATCTCTTTGATCAGTTGAAGGATGCCAAGATGTTTTCAAAAATAGATCTCAGGGCAGGGTACCACCAGCAAGACCGCCTTTAGAACAAGGTATGGTCATTATGAATTCATAGTGGTGCCTTTTGGGTTGTCAAATGCAGTTGTTTTTTTCATGTGCCTAATGAATGGTGGTTTCAAGGAATATCTAGACAAGTTTGTCATAGTCTTTTTGGATGACATCTTGGTGTATTCCAAGTCAGAGGAAGAGCATGAACAAAATCTGAGGATGGTGTTACAAGTGCTAAGAGAGAACCAATTGTATGTCAAAGTGAGAAAGTGATCATTCTATCAAAAGCAGATCCACTATTTGGGACATGTCATTTCAAAGGATGGGATAGCCATGGATCCTAAGAATATAGAATCCATTAGAGAATGGTCAACGCTAAAGAAGGTGATAAAAGTCGGATCCTTTATGGGTCTAGCTAGCTATTACAGAAGGTTCATAGCAGGGTTCTCAAGGATAGCTTACCCCATCACTTTCTTGCAAAGAAAGGAGAAGAATTTTCAATGGACGGAAGAATGTGAGAGAAGCTTCCAACAATTGAAGCAGTTGTTAACCAATGCTCCAATCCTGAGGATTGCAGATCCAGATGAGGATTTTTTAGTATGTATAGATGCATGCAAAGAAGGACTAGGATGAGTCCTCAACCAAAATGGGTTTATGTTATGAGTCCAGAAATTTGAAGAATCGTGAAAAGACTATGCAACTCATGATTTGGAGTTGGAAGCCATAGTGCATGCCCTGAAGAAATGGAGGCACTGCCTCATGGGAAGGAGGTTTGAACTAAGGACATACCATAACGGTCTGAAGTATTTGTTTGATCAACCAACCTTGAATGCTAGGAAGAGTAGATGGTTGGAATTCCTTTGTGAGTATGAATTTGATATCAAGCATATCAAAGGAAAGGAAAACAAAGTGGTTGGCGCACTCAGCAGAAGAGTGCATGAACTACATGCTACAACCATTAGCATGTATCAAATTGATATTAAAGGCAGGATTTCGGAAGCTGAAAATGCATATTTGTAGTACATGGAATTGGTAGCAAAGCTATAGCAAGGTAAGATGCTACAGAAATTGGAAGATTATAAATTGGAAAATGATGGAACACTCCTGTACAAAAATAGAATTTATGTACCTAATTCCCAGGAGTTGAGAATTATGATCTTGAAAGAAATGCATAATGTGCCTTATGTTGGGCACCCTGGATATCAGAAAACAATGGCAGCAGTCAAGAGCCATTAATTTTGTCTAGGCATGAAGAAGGAAATTGCAGAATACATCACCATATGTTTGGAGTGTCAGAAGGTCAAGGTTGATCATAGGCACCTAGCTAGGTTGCTACAACCATTTCCCATTCCTGAGTGGAAGTGGTGAAAATGGATTTTATCACAGGATTATCCAAAACAAATAAGCAACATGATTCCATCATGGTTGTGGTGGATAAGCTTATGAAATTTGCCCATTTTATTCCATTGAAGACCACTCACAAGGTAGCTAATGTTGTTGATATCTATATGTAGGAAGTAGCACGATTGCATGGTATTCCCAAGACAATTGTGTTTGATAGAGACTCGAAATTTACCTCAAAATTTTAGAGGGGATTATTCAAAGGGTTCGGAACGAATCTAAACTTCATCACTGCTTATCATCCTGAGTCGGATGGGCAGACAAAGAGGGTGAACCAAGTAATAGAGGACATGTTAAGGATGTATATGATGGAAAAACCATATAAATGGGAAGACTACCTACACTTGGTAGAATTTGCCTACAACAATGTGTATCAAGCATCATTGAAGATGAGCCTGTTTGAAGCACTTTATGGCAGAAAGTGCAACACACCAATAAGTCGGGATAACCCAGTTGATAGGGCAATGGTTGGGCTAGAGATGTTAAAAGAAATGGAAGATCAAATTTTGAAGATTAAGAAGAATTTGAAGGCTTCCCAAGATAGGAAGAAAAGTTATGCTGATAAGAACAGAACCCACAAGGAGTTTAAAGTGGGTGATCATGTTTTCTTGAAAGTGAAAGCCAACAAAAGTTCCCTGAAGTTGGGAAACTGTTCCAAGTTGGTAGCCAGGTATTGTGGGCCATTTAAAATCCTAGAAAGGATTGGACCAGTTGCATATATGCTTGCATTACCTGCATCCATGACTGTACATAATGTGTTTCATATTTCATTGCTTAAGAAATATATACCTGATCCTAATTATGTGATTGATTGGAATGTGATTCAGGTGGAGCAAGAAGGCGTCTTGCAAGTGCATCTGGTGCACATATTGGACCGGAAGAGAAAATAACTCTAGAATCGAGATATAGGGCTAGAAAAGGTCCATTGGACCTGGTACAAACCCGAGGACATGACATGGGAGAAAGAGGATGCTATGCGGGCATAATACCAGCATATTTTTGAAGATTTTGAAAACCTTGTTGATGTTGTGTAAATAAGTTTCACTGAGGACAATGCAAAAACAAGGGGAGGGGATTGTAATATCCCCAAGGACGATCCCCAGTTGTATTTATGAATTGTAAACATGTTTTGTAGGCTGGTGAGCCAAGCAATTATAAGATGGTAAGCTTATGTGTTATTAGGAAGGAGAGCTTAGGTGTTAAAGACCATGAGCCTGTTTTTTGTACATGTAACTATTCATATCAGTAATATAAAAACATCATTGCGTGTAGACTGACCACAAAGAAAGAGTGATGGGGGACTAAGATTCCACTAGGCTGGGTAAGGGAGAGGGGATTGAGAGGTTGGGAAGAGGGGCTAAACTTAATGGCTTAAATCCAAGGGAATAATAATTTATTATTATTATTCCAAAAGTTGTGTAAAAGGATATGTTATTATCCTAAGTTCCTAGTGAAAGGATAGGTGACTTCCAAAGGGAAAGGAACGTGGTTCATGAGCGACAAGTGTCGACTCAGGCACATGTAATTTAAGATGGAAATTCATCTTGTTGGGGGATTCGCTTCCCATTCTTCCATCCTCTCCTAGCTTGTTTGGCCTCTATCGTCGACCTCTGCATCTTTCTCATATCTCTGAAACCAGTAATCTGTGAAGTTGATATGTGTTTTCCCTGTGAAGCCATCATATATGTGCTTGACAAAACCGTGTTTTGCCTTACCAAATTGTGTTTGTTGCCATTCCCTGAGTTATATTGAGTTGTCTTGTTGTCCTCACCTTGATGGAAACTGAGTGGAAGTTGGTTGAAGAAGCGGGTTGTTAGGCCTGTGGTTGAAGAGGCAGGTTGCCAGGCCTATGAGCAGCTCTCTCTAGGTGAGAAAGTTTGTTGGGAAATGATTTCCTCCTAGAGAGAGTCTAGCACTAGCTACAAAGCTCTGAGAATCATTGATCCAACTTGTTGTCGAGACCCTGAAAGGGAAGTGAAGCAATTGATGGATTGTGGAACAATGAAGGTGCATATTCCCAGGGTGAAACATGCATGTGGGGAATGAGAGTCTGTGAGTAGTGGGTGTAAGAAGGCTCTTGAAGAGAATCCTTCCAGTTTCACTGTGCAGTTCCCTGCAACCTCAGCCTAGTCTAGGATTCCCTTGCCCTGGGTGGAGCTTAGTCCCATCTCGGGGGTGACCCACTGCTGAGCGTGATGAACAACGTGGTCTAAGGATGTGAGGTTTGTGGAAGGTCTGCACACATTTGACGTATTTTAATTGAAATATGAGTATCTATTCCTATGATCATTTACATGTTGTGTATATGTACATGTGTTATAATTGATGAATATTGTCGGTATATGTTGTTATATTATGGGTTTCACCTGTGAAGTACTGTATGTATGATTTTACTGTTATTTTCGCATTAATATATGTATGAACATAATACGTTGTTTGTTTAGGTTTATATTTATATGCATATGGCAATTTTCATTTCTATGAGTAGCATGCATTGACCTGGGTGGCCGAGACATTACAAATTGGTATCAGAGCTAAGTGGGGTATCAGAGTAGTGGCGTTGCCTGGCCTGTTGGTGGTTGGGGATGTTACGACATCTTCTATTATAATGCTTCCTTGGAATGCCAACCAAAAATGGTTCATTTCATCTTCTTGTGGAGTCAAGATGAAACCCTTGACCTTTGATCTTCATTGGCTTCAAAAACGAATTATTTGAAGACTTTATAAAAAACATTTAGATCACTCACAGATTGAGATCAAAGATCAGTACACCAATGTTTATGTGGTTTAAACTCTCAAAAGTGAAAATAGTTTGTGGCCCTCGGCAACATGACCACTTGAGGCAATTGATGAAAAAAAAAAGTGTGCATCAACATTTGTCATTGACAAATGACCCTCTGTGCTCTCTAAATAGAGACCATGAGCCAATCAGTTACTAAGCCATAGATCAAGTGTCATTTATACCAAGGAGATGTTTGAACCATTGAATCACTTATATGTAGGACATGATTGTGACCATTGTATTACTAAAGTACAGAAGCACACTAAATAAACACATTAAAAGCACGATTTAAACTAACATTATATTAAAACGAGATGACCTTAACTAACTCCCATAGTCAAAATATCATTATATCCCTCTTTAAGAACAACTTAAGATAACATTGAAAAATTTGCAAAGTAACAAAAGAAAAGGAAAGAAGCAATAAATCTATCCTAAAAAAATACTACGTAGAAATTCACCAAGTTACTCTCTCAATAGTTTGGACCCCAAAATAATCTATGAAAGTCTCAAAATAGGCTTTTGAAAGGTCTTTCAGTCAAAATTGTCCAAAGTTATTTGAACCCACTTGAATATCCCCTAACCATATAAAATGGTTTGAATGAATATTCAAACAATCCATAAAATCCAAATGAATGTCATGAATTCTTGAATCACACATCCATTCTAGAAAGCATCTTGTGTTAAGGAATCTTCTAATTACTTGCTCTCCACATGCTAAAAGCTTCATATGGAATCATGAATTCTTGAATTACACATCCATTCTAGAAAACATCTTATGTTAATGAATCGTCTAATTACTTGCTCTCAACGTGATAAAAGCTTCATATGTAATCATGAATTCTTGAATTACGCATCCATTCTAGAAAGCATCTTGTGTTAATAAATCTTCTAATTACTTACTCTCAACTTAATAAAAACTTCACATGGAACTATTTAATAAATTGGGTGACCCATAATTGGTTTTTCAATAAGCTCTTCATACTCATAATTGGTTTTTCAATAAGCTCTTCATACTCAACAAAATTGGGTGACCCATAATTAGTTTTTTAATAAGCTCTTCATACTCAACAACCTATGAGTCATATTTTTAACCCCATACTATGCACTTTGTTACTCTACTCCAATGCCAATAGCTTGGTATGCTACTCAGTAATCCTATAAAGCCCCTTATAGATCCCCCTCCAATGTTCACCATTAAGTTCCCCCGCAGAGAGTTTTCCATAAAGTGAAAGGTAACAAACCCTCCCATGAAGTCAGAGATAACAACCCTCCAAAAATTTCAGAGATTCCCATAAAGTGAAAGGTAACCACCCCCAAACAATGATTGGTGCAATACAAAACCAGATTGATCACATGTGACAGCGAGTAACTATTGCAGCATTCCTACAACGCCATGATACAGATACCCATCTTTTTCTAGCGACCAAATTGCTACCATTCAAATCCAAAGACATCCGAGATTAAAACATCAAATCCAAAGACATATGAGATTAAAAGAAATAACATTGGACAGCTTGAGACCTGCAATAACAAAGAGGTGGATTGGATATGCATTACAACATTTTTATGCCACAAGCTCCCTAACAAGATTGTTGTGGCATAAACTCGTATTAAATTTTTCATTATCAAACTACAGCGACCATAAATTACAACCAGGGTTAATAAGTTTTTGATATGTTACAAAACATATATGACATTGTGGCTGCTGGGATTCGAGCCCAGGTCTCCACGGCCACAACGTGGAATTCTCACCACTAAACTACAGCCACAAGATGAATATATCTGCCAGGATTTATTATCATATATCGATCAAAGTGCCAGGGCTGCAAATGGATCTACTTCCTTAGTTATATGGGTAACTAATCTGAACCTATTTGTTTTGCTTTATGGGATAAGTAATTTGGCCCCTGTTTGTTGCTTTATAGGATATATAAGTGTGAGCAATTAATAAAAGTTGTCTTATTGTAAATGCAGGTTCTTAACCTTACGCTCCCAAGTCTGGGGTCTAGTTTTTCTTTTTAATGCTTTTCATAACACTTAACTTAAAATTGGATACAACCAGCAAACACCCATTTTCCAAAATCTAGCAGATTATATTGTGATATTCCCATAACTATTATGCTCTGGAATACCCACAGAAACTGAAAGCACCAACAATTCAATTGTTGTTCTCGCACATCCAGATTTGTTGTCTTCCATGGAAACTTTACCAAAGAATACATTATCAAGTTGCCACAGGTTATATAAATGTGAAAGAAATAGAATAAAGATTGCACTACAACTAAAATCCATGGACCCGTAGATTTCCACGTTGTAACATGTAATTGTTAAGTAAAAGACAAATACGTGTTACAACGGAGTAAAATACCTAGGTGAGAGACGCTTGAGTAAACTATTTCTAGACTGAAGATAAAGCAGAAGAAGTATTTTCGGTAAGCCCGTCTAGCTCAGTTGGTAGAGCGCAAGGCTCTTAACCTTGTGGTCGTGGGTTCGAGCCCCACGGTGGGCGAACTGATATTATTTTCCTTTTCCCCTTTGAGGGAAAAAGTTCAAATGTCTCTCCCAGCGACAATTTAAAACATGTTTCTGTTTGTCTTGTTTGGATTTTGACGTGCTTTATGGCATATCCATATTGAACGAGAGTTTCCTGGCGTTTTGGGATGCTTTGAAATTTTGTCCATTATGTACATGTTAGATAAAATTATAATTCAGGTGGCCTATTAGCTCAGTTATTTGTAATATATTAATTAGAATATATTGTTGTGTTGGAAGATTTATATTCGTAATATATTAATTATAATAATTATATTTGTAATATATCAATTATAATATATTCTTGTGTTGGATAGATTTTTATTCATAACTAATTTCTTAAGATGAAAAGTGTTATTTGGATAGATTTATATTTGTAATATATTTTTGGATTGGATAGTTTTATATTTGTAATATATTGTTGTGTTAAAATTTATAATATATGTTGTTAACATTTATAATATATTGCTGTGTTGAAATTATCAAAATTTATAATATATTGTTGTGTTGAAATTATCAAAATTTATAATATATTGTTGTGTTGAAATTATATTTGATAAGGTTAATTATTTAAGTTGAAATTATATTTGATTGGGTTAAATTATCTTTTATTATTGGGATAGATTTGATTTTTTATAATATACTGTTGTGTGATAATATCAAACCCATAACATGGTGGTTACACAAAATATTTGTAATATATTGTTGTGTTGAAATTATATTTGATAAGGTTAATTGATTTGTTATTGATTTGTTATTGATTTGATATTTGTAATAAGTAGAATTATAGCAATGAGTTTGTTATTGATTTGACATTAATTTGTTTTATATTTTAAATTTGTTTAGAAAATGTAATGTTTAACCTAAGAAAATATATTGTTGATATTGTTGTGTTGAAATTATATTTGATAAGGTTAATTATTTAAGTTGAAATTATATTTGATTGGGTTAAATTATCTTTTATTATTGGGATAGATTTGATTTTTTATAATATACTGTTGTGTGATAATAT
>SNQJ01S0045008.1:42247-65307 GCA_010110895.2 Picea sitchensis
GCCCATCTTTCATGGGAGACAATTCAAGATTTTCAGGGATTTGTTTCTATTTTTGGCCAGGTTGTTGAATTCGACCTCCTGATCCTAGGAGATAATCTTTCTATATATTGTTATAATTCAAATGTAATATGGGTTGGTCAGTTGAGACATGTTCATAGAATAGGATCCAGATTATAAAGTAGCTCACAAAACCTCCCGTGTTCATCAATCCAATAATATAGTCACAACAGTTACAGGATTCATGTGTCAATCTCGGTGGTGAAGTGTTTTTATCCACTGTTATTTGTTTCGATTGTTTTTTTTAAGTTATTCATATTCTGAATTATGATAATAGGTGTAAAGAACATAATTTTTTGAGACATACACTCTGTTTCTGGCTTTGACATAATCATCAATGTTTTATGCTCAATGGTTAATTCTGGGATTCTTGATTGCCATGTTATTACCTGGTCCTCTCATATTCTCCTCCAAATCCAAAATTAAGCTCAAAGAATCCAACAAGAGTTTCTACCTTTCCCTACAGGGTTGTCTCTAGAAAATGTCTTTGATTGAACCCCATCTTGTGACTCCATTACCCAATGGTTTTTCCCTTGTTGTTCCAACCCAAAAATTCAAAACAAACAAACAACCATGTACTCTTATAACTAGCCTAAAATTCCCAGCAAACAAAGTTATATCAGATAGAGAGATCCCTCTCTAAGTCTTGGAGGGATAGATCCAGGACCTCAAGTGTTTTGATGTTACCTCTGTGACTGCCTCCATAGCCTTGGGAAAATTATAGAGTGCTAGCAAGGGGGACACCATGGAACTACCCCTTTAGATTGCAAATGTAGACTGCAGGTTACGTTTGTAGAGAGTGTTAGAAATATCGAGGGGGACAGAGAAGAAGACCGAAGGAGGAAAAAAGGAAGATGGAAAAAATAAGAGAGACGAGCAATAGAGAACAAAGGAGACACAAGAAAACATGCAACAACTGGAAAAAAAAAAAGAAGACTCATAGACGAGTAAGATAGAATGGGGTGAAAAGGTTTGGATGCATTGATTGATGGAAAAAAGGGGAAAAGAGGATATTTCTAGAAGAAAATAGGAATCTTGTTTGAGTTGTGGATGATCACCCTGAACAGAGAAACCCAAATTCCCAAACTATAGAAATAATGGGTTGCAACTGGGTACTTACTGGAGGGAAACTGACACTAGTAATGGGAGGTCACTAAGGGATTGTTTTGCAAAGAGGGACTCCCTTGTACAGAGGAAATCCATTTGAGAAAACACCTGATAAACCAGTGGATACCCTAAGCTCAGTGGGAGGTGGCAAGTTTTGTTATGTCAAAGAGGAAGGAGAGTAACCATCATGGATCATCACAAAATTGAAACCCTATTGAGTTAGTTTCCTTGGTGATATCATCGCTTGGCATGGGGTGGCATGTTGTAGGAAGTTACTCTACAGCAAGGCCTAAGGTTGTGAGTAAAGGTGTTCTCTCTCATTCAGTCGGGTTTGGAAATTTCCTTACCAGATAAGTGTTCATATGCGTACTAATGAAATATCTATATGCATGTGTAAATGTATGAACTTAAGAGAAACTTAGTCATTTAAAATACATGGTTTGAATGCATGAAAGTTGGGATATGTATGTTGTTTATTCCTGCACTAGTAAGCGTGAAAATTATTTAGTAAGGATTGTTGCATACTTGAGTATTTTATGTCTCTATATGGAAGACATGTAAATCATGCAAGAGTTCTCGTAAAGTTTCAATACCTTGCAATGGCCTTAGAGTGGTTTCAAACTCTTAAAAATCAGTATTGAAGTCCTTTAAAAACTCAAGAAGTGGCTAAGTCCCCAAAGTGGATTGTTATATCTATGTAATATCCAATGTTAAACCAAGGAGAGATTGCATTCGTCGATATGTCCAATCGAAATATATCAACCCTTCATCGG
This sequence comes from Picea sitchensis, assembly GCA_010110895.2. Taxonomy (NCBI): domain Eukaryota; kingdom Viridiplantae; phylum Streptophyta; class Pinopsida; order Pinales; family Pinaceae; genus Picea; species Picea sitchensis. Next base: position 44,185 of record SNQJ01S0045008.1, read on the forward strand.
TGAAGGCACGTCGTCATGAATGACCGAGTGCCAGAGTGGTGTGAGTCTGACAACATTGATAGTCGATGAAAGAAAGACAGACGTAGATATGATTAGAAAATAGAGGATAAACCTGAGCCATAGAACTTTGATGCATCATCGTCAGAGGTAAAAGGTGGGTGAACTGGGAGGAGGCTTGAACACCAACGACACAATAAATTTGGTGACGCGATGAGGATCATTGATCTACCGATGAGAAATAGAATATTAGTCGTTGATCTTCCGTGAGACTTGTTGATGCAAGGAATGAGGATGATGATGTCATGATGGATGTGGCATACCAGCAAGGTAACCAGAGCATCCTTAGGACGACAAGTGTCAAATGTTTGTTGGTTTATTAGAGTCTGGGGAGGGAAGGCGATGACAACCATTGATCTCGTTGGAGATTTGATGAAGTGATCTGGACAATTGAATCGAGACACGTTGTCGTCAGAAGTGTGTAGGTTGGTAAGGACATGTTTAGCCAAGAAATATCGATGACGACGGAGTGATCGCCTACAACGATGGGATTCTGTGTTAATGACGATCATTGATCACCAGAGGAAGAGGTGGAATATCCACCATAGATTCTACAGGTTACATTCACACACTGTGTTAACCATTAGAAGTTGGTACTTAACTTTCATTCCAAACGACATCCTCGATGTGCCTGGAACTGTCGAGATCAAGTGTGGTGAGTCGTAGGATATAGGGATGGTTCACCTTGATGTATCATCATTGGAATCATGGGATAGTGAGAGCAAACCATGGGATAATAAATTCTGATGACGACTAAAATGGGTCAAGGGATTAGGCTCGTGGAACGATTGCATAAGTGACAGTTGCCACGTCAAGTGGATCGAGTGACGAGGTGCCACGTGGATTCCATGTGGGATTGGGATAAATTTTGACTATGAAAGCTCACAAAACCTTAGGAGCATACAAATTTTGATCAAGATATTGAATTTGAGCATGGTTAAGGTCGTATGAAATCTCTAGACGAGCAAAAGATAATGGTACACTCAGGTAGAGGTTTTGAGCTAGTCGAGAAAAGAGAGAATTTATAATTCCTCATCCATTAAAAGGACACTTAGGGAGTTGGGTGTGTTACAGAGTGGTATCATAACATATTTTAAACTCTAGGATTGAATGGGTCACCAAGACCGCTTAAAATTGTTTAAGAAGAATTTTATGATTGTCCAAAATGCATGTTTTTAAAATACTAGCATAAAAATGATAATGATAATTGTTGTCTCAACACATAGGATGAATTGAAAAGTCATCAAGGTGAATGGTGTAGCGCAACATGGAAGACACCTCACACCTCGAAGACGAAGAGTTTGATGGCCAGAGGGACATAGAAACCCCTCCGTATTTGATGTCCACTATGAGAAGTTTGAAGGCAGATAATGAGATACTTATGAGGAATCCTGTCGAACAAGAAGAGTTGAATGAAGTTCTACTATAGATACTATCTGAAATTCAAAAAATTCTGCAGAAAGGCCCTAGAAATGCATAATTACAACACTCTGAGAGGTTAAAAACCCCTTCGGATGCTCAAAAGAATGGATTGGTTCATAGCGATGCAGGAAGGAGTTATTCCAAAAGAAAGCATTGGGGTGCAAAGAAAGGTGAATCGAGTGGAGGTGTTTCCATGACGTCTTCTATCCAAAATACTATTTCAACATGACATTCCAGTAGCGTCATAGAATCCAGTATTTCTAAGAAGAGGAAGAGAAAGAATTCTCAAGGTTTTCAGACTGAAGAATTTAAAAAGGCTAAGTCGCCTACCTTTGATGGGGAGATAAAGAAAGGAGAAGAAGATAAATCATGGCTATTTGGTTTTAAAAGTTACTTTCGAGTACAAAATTATTCTGAAAATACCAATGTAAGGATTGTGATGTTTAACCGAAATGGAGGAGCTTCCATTTGGTGATAAGACCTCAAGGAAATCAAAAGAATAAAGGAAAGAAAATTAACATGGAAACAGTTTAATAAATATTGTTGTAAATACTACCTATCTAAAAAGTATTATGATGACAAGATAAAAGAATTCCATGATCTTAAGTTGAGACAACATACCTTAGATGTGTATGCAAAAGGATTTATGGAACTTTTGAGGTATGTTCCCTACCTTAAGGATGAGAAGGCGAGAATCTATCATTTTCTTAATGGGTACCACAATCCTACCAATATCGAATTGAGTTTGATAAACCCAATATGTTGGAGGAAACCATTGGGAAGGCCAAATGTTGTTATGATCAGTGTAAGCACAAGCATGATTCTTCCAAGGATTGGAAAAGGAAGGACAAGAGTGGATTCCATAAGAATGTATTCAATTCTTTTCCCTGCAAGAATTATGAGAAGGATGCACAGTTGGTTCAGCCAAGAAGGAGTGTGCATTAGAAAAAAAAAAAATCTCAAAGTAGGAATAAACCAGCAGAGCAAGCAAGCGAAAGAACAAAGGAGCCCATAAAAGGACCTTTGCAATGTTGGGGATGTTGAGAGCCACATATGTTGAGGGATTGTACCCACCACCATCATGACAATCAAAGAGTGTATAACATGCAGGGGGATGCTATAGTCAATGACGCAACCAGGAATGTGCCAAGAATCTATGCAGTGGTAGAAAATCGGCAAGCAGACCACCAAGCCTCTGTGGTGGAATTGGAAGGTATTATTATTGAATGACCAATATTTGTTTTAATTGACCCAGGATCTAATATTATTGATATTTCACCTCGATTGGTTGAGGCATGATCATTACAAAAAAAGAACACCAAAGAGTGGTTAGTTCAATTAGCCACTAGAAAAAAGAGGAAGGTGGCAGAGGTAGTTGAAGCTTGTTCATTTTGTATGGATTGAATTCAAACCCAAGTGGTTTTGAATATCCTACCCCTTGGTTCTTATGACATTTTGTTGGACGTGAATTGTTCAACTGGCCATAAAGAGAAATTAAATTGTTATGAGAAACTTTTAGAATGTGAAGATGAGAAAGGAAATACCATAATTTTGCAAGGCATTCGGAATTCGGTCTCTCTGAGACAAATATCAGTGTTGCAACTAAATAATTTTAGGAAAACGGGGTGTCCTGTGTATGATATACAAGTATTAAACTCGGCAAAAGGCAAGGAGATGAAGGTTGGAGATCACCCAGTGCTATGGGAGTTTAGAGATGTGTTTCTTAAGGAGGTGGTTGGATTACCCCCGAAAAGAGATCTCAATTTTTCAATCGAACTCATGCCTGGAGCAATGCTAGCATTGAGAGTGCCTTACAGAATGAGCACACCATATTTGGTGGAACTGAAAATGTAGTTGAAGGAAATGTTTGACAAGGGATACATCAGGTCGAGTTTGTCTCTATGGGGATCACCAACCTTGTTTGTAAATAATAAATATGATACCTTGGGGCTATGCATCGATTATAGACATCTGAACAATATGACCATCAAGTACAAATACCCTTTTCCTAGAACATACAATCTCTTTGATCATCTCACAAGGGCTATAGTTTTCTTAAAAATAGATTTGAGGTCGAGATATCACCAATTCATGATTAAATATGAGGAAATCCACAAGACAACCTTTAGGACAAGGTATGGGCACTATGAGTTTGTCGTGGTGCCATTTGGTCTTACAAGTGCGCCAACTACATTCATGTGTTTGATGAACAGTGCATTCAGTAAGTATTTAGAAAAGTTTTTCTTAGTATTCTTGGAATACATTTTGGTGTATTCTAAGAACCGAGAGCAGCATGAATAACACCTCAGGATGGTGTTACAGGTGTTAAGAGAACAATATTTGTACGCCAAGTTCAACAAGTGTGATTTATTTAAGAAGTAAATCTAGTATCTAGGCCACATAATCTCGGTTGAAGGAGTGGTAGTAGACCCTACAAAGATCAAGGAAATCATGGATTGGCATACCCCTATAAATGTGTCTGAAGTGAGATCCTTCATGTGATTAGTCAGATATTATAGGAGGTTCATCAAGGGATTCTCCAAGATCGGTAATCCTATTAATTCACTACAAAGAAAATGATATAAGTTTGTGTGGTCATCAGAGTGTGAAGATAGCTTCCAAAAACTGAAACAATTATTGACTAATGCCCCTATTTTAAATATTACAGACCCAGAAAAGGACTTCTTGTTTTGGACAGATGCTTGCAAAGGACTTGAAGGAGTTCTCATGCAAGAAGGACAAGTGGTTTGTTATGAATCACATAAGTTGTATGAACATGATGAGAAGTATGTTACCCACGACCTATGACTTTCAACAATTGTACATGTGGTGATGATGTGGAGACATTACTTTCTCGAAACTAAATTTATCCTCGTGATCGACCATTGTGGTTTGAAGTATTTATTTGACCAGTCGAGGTTGAATGCTAGATAGGCTAAGTGGATGGCATTGATCAGTGAGTTTGACGTCAAAATCAAACAATAAAAGGAAAAGAGAATAAGGTAGTTGACTAGCTCAACCATTCAGACAATACACTTAGTAGCAGCAAGTGTAGAAGAGTATGAAATTCAGTAGAGGATTAATACCCTCTTATTGGAAGACAGGTTATTCAATCAGGTGAAGGAAATATTGCAACAAGAACCTAGGAAAAATAGGTATGAAGGATATTAGCTAAGGGTTGATAATATGTTGTTGTACAATAACAGGTTGCATGTGCCTAATTCAGTTGATTTGAGGCACTTGATTATGGATGAATTCCATAAAAGGCCATATGTAGGTCACCCTGGTTACCATAAAATGGTGACAATAGTTATACAATTATATTATTGGCCTGGAATGCAGCAAGATATTACTCATTACACTGTGAAGTTTTTGGAGTGCCAACAGGTAAAAGTCGAGCATCGACACCCAGTGGGAATATTGCAGCCTATACAGATATCAGAATGGAAATGGGAAGTGATTTCCATGGATTTTATCACAGGTTTACCAAATACAATCAAACAACATGATGCAATCATGGTCATAGTATATAAGTGTTAACCCAAGGAGAGATAGTAGTCGTCGATATGGACAATCGACAAATATCAACACTTCATCGGTGAAGGCATTTTGTCATGAACGAATGAATGCCAGAGTGGTGTGAGTCCGACAATGTTGATAGTCGGAGAAATAACGACAGTTTTAGAATCATTTGATTAGAAAATAGAGGATAAACCTGAGCCATATACCTCTGATGCATCACCGTTAGAGTTAAAAGGTGGGTGAATCGGGAGGAGGCCCAAACACTGACGACACAGGAAATTTGGTGACGTGACGAGGATCATCGATCTACCGATGAGTGAGAGAATATCATTCATTGATCTTCCGTGAGACTTGTTCATGCAAGGAATGAGGAAAATGATGTCATGATGGACGTGGAACGCCGACAAGAAAGACAGAGCATCCTTGGGACGACAGGTGTCAAATGTTGGTTGGTTGATGAGAATCTGGGGTGGGAAGACGATGATAACCATTTATCTCATTGGAGATTTGATGAAGTGATGTGGACAGTTGAATCCAGACACGTCATCGTCGGCAGTGCGGAGGTTTGTAAGGGCATGTTCAGCCAAGAAATATCAACGATGATGCGGAGGTTGGTAAGGGCATGTTCAATCGAAAATACGAAGATGAGGAAATCCAAAGATCATTGGTTAATTGGAGTGCAATGTGAAAGTGAAAGAGAAATGGAGGATGGTGATTAAAGGATTTATCATATTTTAGAAGGGTGATGACAGCAAAATCAACATGGAATTTGGTGGAAGGAAAAGGAGGCATCAATGATGTGTTTCTCATATATTCGTCCCATCCCATTGATAAATCGAGAATACACAGTGACCCAAAATCACACTACATGGATTAGATTTTTGGAAAGATTTGGTAAGCTCCTTTGATATTATAGCAACTTATTTGTCTTAAAACATGGGACAAAAGAATATTTGGGTGGGCCCTTGAACTTTGTTCATTCTTCAAAGGGGATCAACTTTTTTCCCTCCAATATTTTTTTGTATTTTTAATGTTTTCTTGAAATTAAAGGTTGTGCTCCCTAGTGTAAATGAGAAAAAGAAGAATACATTTGGTGTGATACTAATTCATTTTGTCTCTTTGATTCATTAATGAGGTTTCTAGGGGATCCTAGAAAGGCCATGTCAAAGTAGGGGGAATCATTTTATGGGGTGACAAAAAAATAATTTTCAAGCTTGATCTTGGATGGGTCTCAAATAATCAAGCTAATGATTTTGAAAATTTTGCAAATCATGGGATTCATTTCATTAAATATTTGTGTAGATCTCTATATAGCAATTCAAGTCGTTGTTAGGAATGTTGCACTAATATTCTTCTTTGGGCTCCATTGGAAAAAGATTTAAAAATTAAATAATCCTTCTCCATTTTCTCTATTGAACATACTTTTAAGGAGAACAAAGTTGTTGATTCTACAAAAAAGAGAACCTAAGCATATTTTATGAACATGGATGATTCAAGCATCTTTTACGAACATGGATGAGTTTGAGCATCTTTTATGAACATGGATGATTTTCAACATCATTGATCCATGAGAATGGACATGCATCCTTGTGGTTGGATTTCTCTTCTTGTCTTCACTAAGACCTTATCATGTGATTTCTTGGCACCAATTAGAATATAAGAATTTTTCTTTGATTTGACAAAGTTCCCTTAAGATAGTAACATGTGCTTTCTAGGTGCAGATTTTTATATAAATATTTGGAATGTGGGTTTGTTTTGGCATTCTCCCATTGCACCAAATACACAAGTACTCTAATATGGGGAGAAAGAATAAACCCATATTGTAAACATTGTTTTTTTAGTTTTTAGGTGTTATCCCACCTTTATTGGAAGCCATATGTAGTGTGTCCAACATGTTATTTTGTTAGACATTAATAAAAAGAATGATTTTTTTTTCAAGATTATAAATAGCATGCTCTATAAAATCATATTAAATTTATTTATTCTTCCAACAAAATAGTCGTAATTCATTTATAACAAGAAGAAACTATGAAATTACATTTAGAACATTCCCAGAGACACCAACCAAAAAGAGCATCGCCACCAGCGCTCTAAATATCAGGTCTAAAGAAATATTTTCTTCAAGAACGGCAACGATACTAACAACTAAAAATAAAATAGATATAAAGTTGTAGTTTTCCAAAAATAAGATTATGCAAAGAAGCAAGGATAGTGACTAGGCCATTTATAGCTACATGTACATCACATAAAGTAAAAAGGGACAAAAACATGTCCATTTCACAAAGATACAAACATCAAAGAAGGATATGTCTAGTAGACAAAACATCATGTTCTAAATTCCTAGACTCAGTGATCTCCAATATGCATATTAGAGCACTCATCGCCTACTTTGACAATCCATTTTCAATATCATTTAATTCTCTCAAAATATGACCACATGGGAAACTTTCCATTCTACTCAAAATCACATTGATCGTCCAAATAAAGGTGTTCCATGCCCAAATTGAGATTATTTCTCTACCCCAATACCCATCCCACAACCCGTTGAGAATCTCCAAAGATTTGCACATCTTGAATGCCTCTTTCCATAACAATTTCTACAAACATAAGGAAAATGTTTACCTCTACCATGTTATTGTTGCCAAACCATAACCCACTTGAGAAGGAATGTAAATTTGAGATATGCAAAACTTTTCCCACCCCACATGTGCTCCAACTGACCATTTTTCCTAGGGACCTTGACAATAATATTTTTCCTATACCCATCAAAAGCACGCTTGATTTTATAGAAGACGTGTAAGGGGACATCAGACCTTCCTCAAATATCATTTTGTTCCTCATTCTCCACAAGTCCCAACAMACAATTAATGGAAATGCTTCAAATTCCTCTAATATTGTGTTCTCCAACCAAGAGTTAAAAACATCCTCTAAGGATTAACCTCTCTAGCTACCATTCCCTCCTATAAAAGTGATTGTTTCATCCTAAACTTCTAGAGAAAATTGGTGTCCCACAACCATATGATACACTACCTCAAAAGCATATTTACACATAATACACCAATCCATACCTTCGAAGGATCTTTAGAGAAAATTGTCCCATGTAAGGACCTTGTTTGAGAGAGTTATCCGCATAAATAATTTTCATTTTAATGGAGCCCTTTTCTTCTAGATATTTTTCCACCACCATTTCTTGATTTCATCCTAATGATTGGAGAACAATGCCTCATATCCTAACTTTGTAGTATAGAACCCTCCAATAGGATTTCTATCCCATACTAACTTGTTGTCTTCCATGAGAATGATATTACTCGTTAATTTTTTCACAAAAACTTACCATTCCATAGTTTCATTATTTTTTAGACCAATGGATTCAAAATTCATCCAATTCCCTCCCTAGAACATTAGATTATCCACATCCCTAACATCTTCCAAAGATATTCTATTGAGATTTCTCAAAGAATGTTGTATATCCACTAGAAACCTAAAATCATTCCCCCCATCCAAGGGACCACTCCAAATTTGACACTCCTTCCATTTTTGACCTTCCACACTAGCCACTTCCATAAAATTTTAACAACAAGAGCCTTGGAGAAATGAAATTTTTTCTTAAGTCATCCCCACCATCCTTTCATTATAGGCCTTGCTTTACGGATGTAATCAAGACACTACCAATAGATAGAAATAGACTCCAAATTTTCCTTCACAAGAATTAATCTACCACCTCGAGAAAGCCACATGGTATACCAAGATGTACCCTTGTTCTCAATCATACTATAATTCCAAAGCCAATCCCTAAATTCATACTCATTAGGCTTCAAACAAAAACCTATATATTTGAACCTTATCTAAAAATATCCTCCCTAAAAAGGGAGTTCCCCTCCTTGAAAGACGAGTAATCCTTTTGTAGCTCAAATCTATCCTTCCACTACTCTATGAAACATTATAGATGTTTTTTTATCATTCACCTCTGTCATGTTAGCCTTACAATACAACACCAAGGAATTATGAATTATGTTTGTATCCCTCAAAGATCCATCAACGAAAAGTATAATGTCNATCTATCCTTCCACTACTCTATGAAACATTATAGATGTTTTTTTATCATTCACCTCTGTCATGTTAGCCTTACAATACAACACCAAGGAATTATGAATTATGTTTGTATCCCTCAAAGATCCATCAACGAAAAGTATAATGTCGTCTATGAACAATGGGTGTGTTAGTGATATATGGATCCCTAGCCTAATACCTTTCAATATGCCATTACCTCTTTGATCAATAATTCATATGATTAAACCTTCTAATATAAGAAGTAAAAGTACAGGTGAGAGTGGGGGGCCTTGACCTCTAATGGGTGTGTAAAGAAAGATGAAGCACAACCATCAATTAACAAGGAGAAATAAACAAATGAATAGCAACCTTCCACCTAGTGAACAAATTCACATGAGAAACCAACATGAAACATCATCAACCTTAGGTAGGACCAAGTGACCCTATCATATGCCTTAGATAAAGTTAATTTTATGATAAAAGAGGACCTCTTCTTTACCTTAATATTGTGCAAAAACCTTCTTGAGCAATGCTTATAGCCTCATGCATTTGTATACCATCTAGAAATCCAAAGTTCTCAATTGAGATAGCAAGAGACATTATAGGCTTGAATCTTCCTGCAATGACCTTAGAAATTATCTTATACACATCATTACATAGAAAAATAGGCATAAAATATCCATAAGACTCCAGAACATCTTTCTTTGGGATCAAATCTATGAATGTAGATTTGAATTCCTCCAACAATAAATCCTTACCCACCAAATCTAGAAATTCTTCGAAGAATTATGTGAACCAACCATCAAGGCCTGGGGCATTTTCTTTCTGGAAGGATTTAATAACCTCTTGTAATTCATTCATTGTGACCTTCTTCATAAGAGCTCTATTATGGGCTTGGACCACACAATTAGGAAAAAAATGCTATATTAGTTCGAGGGGGGTCTTTGAAAATACTTTTGAAATGGTTGACTCCTACCTCTACCATATCCATAAAAATTGTGGACTCGGTACCCTCTCATCCTTTACTCTATATAGTGTTTATATTTTCCTCATTTTAGCATAATTATGAAAAAAAAGTGTTTTCATCACCTTGTGTTATCCATGTCACTCTACTCTTTTGTATGCATCTTCTTCTTCCCAATCTAAGATATTTTTTAACAAGTTGTCTTTATCTTAAATTCCTAAGTTCTTCTTCACTAAAAATTCCATCCATATTTGATTTAAAGATATTTGCTATATCCTCTTTTAAATCCTAGATACGCTCTTGAAGAACCCTTAAATTTGTCCTTTTCCCATTCAATGGGTTTCTTTTTTATTTTGAATTATTTAGATTAATACTGAATTGAAACATTGCAAACTCCTCTAGCTAACTATAAAAGTGTCTCGATTCATTTTGAACAAAATATTTAGAAGTTCTATCCAGAGAGCAAGTTTTGTTGTCTTTGTCCAACATCCCTCCTAGTTTACTGTCTATCTAAGATAATCCCTCTCCGACCACAAATCCAACAATAGCTAATGAAGTTTGACCCACTATCAAAGATAAGCACATTGTGACAAGTCAATGTTACATATTTACCCATAGCATTGTCCAAGCCAATTCCAATTCCATAAAGAATGACAATGTTTTATAATACCGCAAAGCAACTCGTCTAAAAGTAAAACTCTAAGAATGGAAATTTTGCAATACCCCTAACTGTCTAGTCGTAAAAGTAAAAATTTAATAATAACATACATGATGAGGTCATCTTAAAAACCACAAACAAGGTGTCAATGTTGTTCATCATAAACCTAGGAATGAGGTCATCTTGACAACCAAGAACAAGGAGTTTTCATCAACCTAGGCTTGTGACAAATAATGGTAGGTAGCATTGGTAATTGGGTAACTCCTTATGTTTTCGGTCACACCATCATTATAATTAGTGTGACATGAGGAGTTGAAATGACTTAGTAAACATTGTGATATGTTATATTATAACGCTTACTTATGTATAAATATCAAGTTGTTAGGCAATGACTTATTGTTGGATGATTGTTGAGAGAATCATTCAACCACCTCCTCTCAAATAAGGAGTTAGATATTATAACCCTTTGCAATCTCCATAAAAAAATACATGTTATTGTAATGATGAAATAGACTTAATATTGAATATCTTCTTCCAGTTCCTCTTGTTTAACCTTCATTGTGTTTGTTGGAAACATAATCTGTTAAGGTCATTGACTTGACAGAATATGAATAGTCAATTAATAGAAACCACCAAGCTTCAAGTTTTTAAGTCCTATCAATTGAGCATTAACAGGCAAGAATGATTTCATTTGTGGTGATACCAAAACCACGAGATTGGTTTGTGTTTTTCCTTAAACCACCATTTAGTAGAAGACATCAGTTTCTAGCTAAATTAAGAAATGTTATGGGAACCATTGAGCCTTACAGCCAAGTTCAAGGGTTTGTGGTTTTCCTTAACCACAACCACCATTTAGTATAATACATCATCTTATGCTATCCTTTTGGTTTGTGTTCATCCCAAAACGACCATATTCATAGTTATTGGGCCTAAAATATGTTATGGTAGTTGTCCATAGCAGGTTAATTCTAAGTGTTTTACTTGCAAAAACGTCTCTATTCTATCCTCTGCCTACCAATCCAATATGTCCTGGGTGCAAATTTTTGTGTCATATATAAGGCATTACATTCCCTCTGCCTTCGTCAATGTTATTTGTGCTTTCCTGTCTCTCTACCTTTTTTTCCGCCTCTGTTGACCTCTATTTCCATTTCACAATTTCACAAGTCATAGGCGCCCTTCTCAATTACAAAACTTCACAAGTCATAGGCGCCCTTCTCAATTACAAAACCTTCTCTCTATGTGTGAAACCCTTCGACGAGTATTATCGAATATTTCATCTCTAAGATTTTTCCATTTGAATCTACTTTCTGTAGTCAATCAAAGTGATACCATATCATTGGCTTATTTGTAAACGATGGGCCTATGACCTGACCATTTCGTCAACACGGATCTTTGCAGAATTAAATCTAATTCTCATTATATTTTAAGGCACAAACTCTTCATCAAGAAAAGTGTGAAGAAATGGTGCAACAACCCTAGTAACTAACTGCTATAAGATTATTTCCCTTTTCCCAAGCATTGATGAAATTGTATATAAGATAAATAAATGATTATACAGTAAACTAAGATTGCTACAACCTGCAACAAACTCAACCTCCCTCAAATTGTTGTGTATAAGACTAGAATAAATGAATCTATTGCATGCTAGGTGTTGGGCCAGTCAATAAATGAAACCAATCATCCCCAATCACAGGGAAATCAATGCTTGTGTGTACAATTAAAAAAAACAAAGAAAAACGCCCAACGATGTGCTAGCATACCAAGTGATTGTTTGAAGGTGAATTGATTCAATTGCAAAAGGCATCAACCATGAACTGAGAATGGGTTGTTCATTTCTCATAAACACAGAAATGCCTCTCACTAAAACAAACAGGTAATAGAGAAATCATACACATAAGTGGTTAAATGCACCATAGTTAACAAAGATTTATTTTTACTCAGGAAGTTCTTTAAAAATGGTGAGTTATGCACGCTCAGAATCTCATGCATTGTTACTCACTAAAAAAATGCAGATACCAAAACAATGTAGATGGCCATGGCTCAGAGATGCCTTCACTCATCATGGACAGGGTCTTTGACTCCTTCATCCACCGATATTCAAGCACGCTATAGTCTTCCAGCTCTCATTATGTAAAATTCCCAAGTTATCCTTGCCTCCCTTTGTTTCCCTCTTCACTACACCCTTCATACAGGTGGAATATCCACCATAGATCCCACAGGTTACATTGACACAAAGTGTAAACCATTAGGATATGGTACTTAACTTTCATGCCAAACGACATCGTTGATGTGCTCAAAACCGTCGAGATCAAGGGTGGTGAGCCGTAGGATATAGGTATGGTGCATCTTGATGTATCATCATCGGAAGTATGGGATAGTGAAAGCGAACCACAGGATAATAAATCTTGATGACGACAAAAATGGGCCAAGGGATCAGGCCCGTGGAACGATCGCATAAGTGACAGTTGCCACGTTGGGTGGCTCGAGTGATGAGGCGCCACATGGATGCCATGTGGGAGTGGGATGAATTTTGACTATGAAATCCCGAGAAACATTAGGAGGATACAAATTTTGATTAGGAGCTCAAATTTGAGCATGGTTAAGGTCGTCTGGAATCTCTAGATGAGCAGAAGATGATGGTACGCTCAGGTATAGGTTTTGAGATAGTCAGGAAAAGAAATAATTTTTAATTCCTCGTCCCTTAAAAGGATGCTTAGGGAGTTGGGTGTGTTACATAGTAGTATCATAGCAAATTTCAAACTCTAGGATTGAATCGGTCACCAAGACCACTTAAGACTGTTTAAGAAGAATTTTATGATTGTTTGGAATGCATGTTTTTAAAATATTGGCATAAAAATGTTAATGATAATTGTTGGCTCAACACATGATGAATTGAAAATTCACAGAGGTGAATGGTGCAGCACAACATGGAAGACACCTGACACCTCGGAGACGAAGAGTCTAATATCTAGAGGGACAGGGAAATCCCTCCATATTTGATGGCCACTACGAGAATTTTGAAGGAAAATAATGAGAGACTTATGAGGAATCATGTCGAACAAGAAGAGTTGAATGAATTTATACTATAGATACTATATGAAATTAAAAAACATCTGCAACAATGCCCTATCATGCATAATTACAAGACTCAAATAGGTTAAAAACCCCTTCGAATGCTCAAAAGAATGGATTGGCTCATAGCAATGAAAGAAGGAGTTCTTCCAAAAGAAAGCATCAGGGTGCCAAGAAAGGTGAATCGAGTAGAGGTGTTTCCATGAAGTCTTCTAGCCAGAATACTATTTCAATAGGACAGACCAATAGCACACGGAATCAAGTATTTCTAAGAAGAGGAAGAGAAATAATTCTCAGGGTTTTCAAACTGAAGAATTTAAAAAGGATAAGCCGCCTACCTTTGATGGGGAGATAAAGAAAGGAGAAGAAGATAAATCATGGATATTTGGTTTGAAAAAACACTTTTAAGTACATAATTATTCTGAAAATACCAATGCAAGGATTGTGATGTTTAACCTGAATGGAGGAGCTTCCATTTGGTGGTAAGACCTCAAGGAAATCAAAATAATAAAGGAAAGAAAATTAACTTGGAAACAGTTTAAGAAATATTGTTGTAAAGCCTACCTATATAAAAAGTATTATGATGAAAAGATAAAAGAATTCCATGATCTTAAGTTGAGACAACTTACCTTATATGTGTATTCAAAAGGATTTATGGAATTGTTGAGGTATGTTTCATACCTTAAGGATGATAAGGTGAGAATCTATCATTTTCTCAATGGGTTACCACAGTCCTACCAATGTCGAATTGAATTTGATAAACCCAATACATTGGAGGAAACCATTTGAAAGGCCAAATGTTGTTATGATCAGTCTAAGAACAAGCATGAGTCTTCCAAGGATTGGAAAAGGAAGGACAAGAGTGGATTCCAGAAGAATGGATTCAATTATTTTCCCTGTAATAATTCCAGGAAGGATGCACAGTTGGGTCAGCCAAAAAGGAGTTTGCATCAGATCAAAGTAGGAATAAACCAGCAGAGCAAGCAAGCAAAAGAACAAAGGAGCCCAAGAAAGGACCTTTGAAATGTTGGGGATGTGGAGAGCCACATATGTTGAGGGATTGTCCCCATCACCAACATAACAATCAAAGAGTGTATAACATGTAGGGGAGTGCTACAGTCAATGATGTAGCCAAGAGTGTGCCAAGAATCTATGCAGTGGTAGAAAATCGGCAAGAAGACAGCCACCAGGCCTTTGTGTTGGAATTGGAAGGTATTATTATTGAACGACCAAGATTTGTTTTAATTGACCAAGGATCTAATATTATTTATATTTCACCTCGAGTGGTTGAGGCATGTTCATTACAAAAAAAAAAGAACATCAAAGCGTGGTTAGTTCAGTTAGCCACTAGAAAAAAGAGGAAGGTGGTGGAGGTAGTTGAATCTTGTTCATTTTGTATGGATGGAATTCAGACCTAAGAAGTTATGAATATCCTACCCCTTGGTTCTTATGACGTGTTGTTGGGCATGAATTGGTCAGCTGGCCATAAAGCGAAATTAAATTGTTATGAGAAAATTTTAGAATGTGAAGATGAGAAAGGAAATACCATAATTTTGCAAGGCATTCAGAAGTTGGTCTCTCTGAGACAAATATCAGTTTTGCAACTTAATAATTTTAGAAAAATGGGGTGTCTCATGTATGATATACAAGTATTAAACTTGGCATAAGGCAAGGAGTTGAAGGCTAGAGATCACCCAGTGCTATGGGAGTTTAGAGATGGGTTTCCTAAGGAAGTGCTTGGATTACCCCCAAAAAGAGATCTCAATTTTTCAATCGAATGCATGTCTCGAGCAGTGCCAACATTGAGAGTCCCTTACAGGATGAGCACACCATATTTGGTGGAACTGAAAATGCAGTTGAAGGAAATGTCAGACAAGGGATACATCAGGCTGAGTGTGTCTCCATTGGGAGCACTGACCTTTTTTGTAAAGAAGAAATATGGTACCTTGAGGCTATGAATCAATTATAGACATCTGAACAATATGACCATTAAGAAAAAATACCCTTTTCCTAGAAAAGACAATCTATTTTATCAGCTCACGGGGGCTATAGTTTTCTTAAAAATAGATTTGAGGTTGAGATACCACCAAGTCATTATTAAAGATGAGTAATTCCACAAGACATACTTTAGGACAATGTATGGGCACTATGAGTATGTTGTGGTGCCATTTGGTCTTACAAATGCACCAGCTACATTCATGTGTTTGATGAACAATGTGTTCAGTAAGTAGTTAGACAAGTTTGTCTTAGTATTCTTGGACAACATTTTTGTGCATTCCAAGAACCGAGAGGAGCATGAAGAACGCCTTAGGATGGTGTTACAGGTGTTAAGAGAACATCATTTGTATGCCAAGTTCAGCAAGTGTGATTTATTTAATAAGGAAATCTAGTATCTAGGCCATGTAATCTCGATTGAAGGAGTGGTAGTAGACCTTGCAAAGATCAAGGCAATCATGGATTGGCATACCCCTAGAAATGTGTCTAAAGTGAGATCCTTCATGTGATTAGTTAGATATTACATGAGGTTCATCAATGGATTCTCCAAGATTGGTAATCCTATTAATTCACTACAAATAAAATTAAGGGAATTTGTGTGGTCACTAGAGTGTGAAGATAGCTTCCAGCAACTGAAACAGTTATTGACTATTGTTGTATTTTAAATATTACAGACCAAGAAAAAGGACTTCCTGGTTTGTACAGATGCTTGCAAAGGACTCAGCGGAGTTCTCATGCAAGAAGGACAAGTGGTTTTTTATGAATCACATAAGTTGTATGAACATGACGAGAATTATGTTACCCACGACCTATGACTTGAAGCAATTGTACATGCAATGATGATGTGGAGACATTACTTTCTTTAAACAACATTTATTCTCATGAACAACCATTGTGGTTTGAAGTATTTATTTGACCAGTCAAGGTTGAATGCTAGACAGGCTAAGTGGATGGTGTTGATCAGTGAGTTTGACTTCAAAATCAAATAATAAAAGGAAAATAGAACCTATGAATTTGTTTCAAAAATAGAACGTACAAATTCCTAACTTCGTAGTATGGAACCCTCCAACAAGATTTGTATCCCATACTAACTTGTTGTCCTCCCTGAGAATGATACTACTTGTTAATTTTTGCACAAAAACTTATCATTCCATAGTTTCATTATTTTTTAGACCAAGGGCTTCAAAATTCATCCACTTCCCTCCCTATAACATTAGATTATCGACATCACTAACATCTTCCAAAGATATTCTATTGAGAGTTCTCAAAGAATGTTGTATATCCACTGGAAACCTAAAATCATTCCCCCCATCCAAGGGTCCACTCCAAATTTGACACTCCTTCCATTTTTTACCTTCCGCACTAGGCACTTCCATAAACTTTTAACAACAAGAGCCTTGGAGAAATTAAATATGTTCTTAAGTCATCCCCACCCTCCTTTCATTATAGGCCTTCCTTTAGGGATGTAATCAAGACACTACCAATAGATAGAAATAGACTCCAAAATTTCCTTTACAAGAATTAATCTACCACCTCGAGAAAGCCACATGGTATACCAAGATGTACCCATGTTCTCTATCATACTATAATTCCAGAGCCAATCCCTAAATTCATACTCATTAGGGTTCAAAAAAAAACCTAGATATTTGAACCTTATCTAAAAATATCCTCCCTAAAAAGGGAGTTCCCATCCTTGAAAGAGGAGTAATCCTTTTATAGCTCAAATTTATCGTTCCACTACTCTATGAAACATTATAGATGTTTTTTTATAATTCACCTCTGTCATGTTAACCTTACAATACAACACCAAGGAACCATGAATTATGTTTGCATCCCTCAAAGATCCATCAACGAAAAGTGTAACGTCATCTATGAACAATGGGTGTGTTAGTGATATATGGCTCCCTAGCCTAATACCTTTCAATATACCATTACCTCTTTGATAAAGAATTCATATTCTTAAACCTTCTAATATAAGAAGAAAAAGTATAAGTGAGAGTGGGTGGCCTTGACCTCTAATGGGGGTGTAAAGAAAGATGAAGCACAACCATCAATTAACAAGGAGAAATAAACAAATGAATAGAAACCTTCCACCCAGTGAACAAATTCACGTGAGAAACCAACATGTAACAGCGTCAACCTTAGGTAGGACCAAGTGACCTTATCATATGCCTTAGATAAAGTTAATTTTATGATAAAAGAGGACCTCTTCTTTACCTTAATATTGTGCAAAAATCTTATTGAGAAATGCTTGTAGCCTCATGCATTTGTATACCATCAAATCCAAATTGCTCACTTGAGATAGCAAGAGACATTATAGGCTTCAGTCTTCCTACAATGACCTTATAAATTATCTTATACACATCATTACATAGAAAAATAGGCGTAAAATATCCATAAGACTTCAGGACATCTTTCTTTGGGATCAAAGCTACGAATGTAGATTTGATTTCCTCCAACAACAAATCCTTACCCACCAAATCTAGAAATTCTTCGAAGAATTATGTGGACCAATCATCAAGGCTCGGGGCATTTTATTTTTGGAATGATTTAATAACCTCTTGTAATTCATTCATTGTGACCTTCTTCATAAGAGATCTATTATGGGCTTGGACCACACAATTAGGAAAAAAATGTTATATTAGTTCAAGGGGGGTCTTTGAAAATATTTTTTAAATGGTTGACTCCTACCTCTGCCATATCCATAAAAAAATTGGACCCGGACCCCTCTCATCCTTTACTCTATATAGTGTTTATAGTTTCCTCATTTTAGCATAATTATGAAAAAAACAAGTGTTTTCATCACCTTGTGTTATCCATGTCACTCTAATATTTTGTATGCATCTTCTTCTTCCCAATCTAAGAGATTTTTTAACAACTTGCCTTTATCTTAAATTCCTAGGTTATTCTTCACTAAAAAATTCCATCCATATTTGATTTAAAGATATTTGCTATATCCTCTTTTAAATCCTAGATACGCTCTTGAAGAACCCTTAAATTTTTCCTTTTGCCATTCAATGGGTTTCTTTTTTTATTTTGAATTATTTAGATTAATACTGAATTGAAACATTGCAAACTCCTCTCGCTGACTATAAAAGTGTCTCGATTCATTTTGAACCAAATATTTAGAAGTTCTATCGAGAGAGAAAGTTTTGTTGTCTTTGTCCAACATCCCTCCTAGTTTACTGTCTATCTAAGATAATCCCTCTCCGACCACAAATCCAACAATAGAAAATGAAATTTGACCCACTATCAAAGATAATCACATTGTGACAAGTCAATGTTACATATTTACCCATAGCATTTTCCAAGCCAATTCCAATTCCTTAAAGAATGACAATCTTTTATAATACCGGAAAGCAACTCGTCTAAAAGTAAAACTCCAATAATGAAAATTTTACAATACCCCTAACTGTCTAGTCGTAAAAGTAAAAATTTAATAATAACATACATGATGAGGTCATCTTAAAAACCACAAGCAAGGTGTCAATGTTGTTCATCATAAACCTAGGAATGAGGTCATCTTGACAACCAAGAACAAGGAGTGTTCATCAACCTAGGCTTGTGACAAATAATGGTAGGCAGCATTGGTAATTGGGTAACTCCTTATGTTCTTGGTCACACCATCATTATAATTAGTGTGACATGAGGAGTTGAAATGACTTAGTAAACATTGTGATATGTTAGATTATAAGGCTTACTTATGTATAAATATCAATTTTTTAGGCAATGATTTATTGTCGGATGATTGTTGAGAGAATCATTCAACCACCTCCTCTCAAATAAGGAGTTAGATATTATAACCATTTGCAATCTCTATAAAAAAAATACATGTTATTGTAATGATGAAACTGAGATAATATTGAATATCTTCTTCATGTTCATCTTGTTTAACCTTCATTGTGTTTGTTGGAAACATAATCTGTTAGGGTCACTAACTTGACATAATATGAATAATCAAGTAATAGAAAACACCAAGCTTCAAGTTTTGAATTCCTATCAATCGAGCATTAACTAGAAAGCATGATTTGGTTTTTGGTAATACCAAAACCACCAAATTGGTTTGTGTTTTTTCTTAAACCACCATTTAGTAGAAGACATCAGTTTCTAGCTAAATTAAGAAATGTTCTGGGAACCATTGAGCCTTACAGCCAAGTTCCAAGGTTTGTAGTCTTCCTTAACCACAACCACCATTTAGTATAATACATCATCTTATGCTATCATTTTGGTTTGTGGTCATCCCAAAATGACAAAATTCACAGAGCACATTCAGCTAGCAGTTGTTCACTTCCAAATTCCATCTCTCTTATTTGACTCACATACACCCCTTCAAATTAAGCAAAGGGGGGAGTTGGAAACGTAATACGTTAGGTTTACTCACTTGATGTAATATGAATAGTCAAGTAATAGAAACCATCATCGAGAGTCCAAGAGACCTCTTGGAAGATGAATCCAAAGGTCAAGCTCATGTAATTATATGTGTATCATATTAATGAAATGAAATCCACGCTTATCTCCATTAGTGCATTCTAATAGTGGTATTAGAGCAAGAAATGACCATTAAAAGTGGTCGATGATAGCAACAATGGTAACATAGTATGTAGTTCTTGGGCCTAAAATATGTTATGGAAGTTGTCCATAGCAGGTTAATTCTAAGTGTTTTACTTGGAGAAACGTCTCTATTCTATCCTTTGCCTGCCAATATATCCTGGGTGCAAATTTTTGTGTCAGACATGAGGCATTACATTCCCTCTGCCTTCGTCAATTTTATTTGTGCTTTCCTGTCTCTCTACGTTTTTTTTCCGCCTATGTTGACCTCTATTCCTATTTCACAAGTCATAGGCACCCTTCTCAATTCCAAAACCTTCTCTCTATGTGTGAAACCCTTCGACAAGTATTATTGAATCTTGCATCTCTGAGATTTCTTTCTCTTCGGGATCCTCCTCATTGTGGTGAGAGATGAAGACAATCGATCTCTGGAATTGAATGGCCATATGCCAAGGGTTTTTGAAACCCTAAAAAAATTAGGACTGCACAGGTGTGGACTCAACTCTCGCACCATGCCCATCTATTGTACCTATTCCTATTCCTATGCATTTTCCTATTCCTATGTTTGGAATTTCGTTTACCATTAATATTAATATTCCTCCTCTCTTCTATGTTCAAATATGGCATGGGCATGTTCAATTCTCATAATAAGAGGTTGACTTGACGGATTTCAATCTAGAGAGCATACATTGTGTTGGTCTCCAGTTTTGATCATGTTTTTGCCTATATTATATTCCAAAGACCTCCATTTATATACCCAGTACCACCCTTTTGGCCTTGTTTTGACATAATTGACATCTCCCTACCATTCAATGGGGCTACTTAAGGTATCTTT
>SNQJ01S0045008.1:74628-87550 GCA_010110895.2 Picea sitchensis
CTCAGGGTAACTCACCTCTTGTCCAAAATTGAAAGGTTAAAGCAGAGGAATAAGGATATTTTCAAAAGGAACAGGCAACTTCAGAGGACTGCCAGAAAGCATATTATAATCAACAGAGTCCTCAAGAAAGAAATCAGGAATCTAAAGAAACAGGAGAGGCTACAAATGCTGGTTGCAGCCGCTGCAACCCTCTGATTGCTACCAGTATTTGACTTTTGTTGCTTGAGGATAGGCAAAGACTTCAGTGTGGGGGCATGTTGGTCTCCAGTTTTGATCATGTTTTTGCCTATATTATATTCCAAAGACCTCCATTTCTATACCCAGTACCACCCTTTTGGCCTTGTTTTGACATAATTGACATCTCCCTACCATTCAATGGGGCTACTTAAGGTATCTTTACGTTTCAAGCTATTCTTATGCATTTTGATGCTTTAAATTGATATTGAAACTAATGTCGCTTGGGTTAGGTACCACTTCTATTTTTGGAACAGGATTGCCAGTACCAGGTACCAACTCGTACCCGTGGAGATACCAATGAAGTCGCTCAAGATCTGTGTGTTATGGTCAGAATGGGAGACAGAGAGATTCACATGACAGATGGAGTCATCGCTCACAGGATGATTGAAGGCATAATGATAAAACTGAGTCGTTAGTTCTTCATCGTTCACACTTCGTGACACTACGTGTCACGAAGATGTGAAGACCATTTTAAACTTGATTCCAAGCTATTTTCGGATCGGGGATCCGTTTGTCTTTATGTATTTTTGCTTTAGACTGTTATGGAGGAGGATCTATATATAAACAGAAGATCACTCCTAAGAACGGGGTGGATTATGTTATGTTATGAGCACACATTTCTGAATACAAACTGTTGTTGCGTTATGTTACTCGACTGTCATACGATTTGAGTATTTTCTTCTGAGTTAATGGAGTGTGAAGTTTACACAATGTTTGTGTAGCATGATTGAGTAGTTCTAGTTGTTTCCTTCGGCGTTTGTACCTTTTGGTTGGGCCCTCCAAACAGGTGCAAGTCGATGCTGTTCTTGCATTAAATTTAGGTTATTTCAGTAGCGTAGCAATTTCCTGCATGTTAGTTTATTGAGCCTTGGAATTAATTGTTCAGAATATTGATTGATTCTTCTCCAGCATAGTAATATCTTCCACAGTGATGAGTATTGAACGCATGATTGATTTCTGTAGGATTTGAAGCATGAATTAGGATAGCTCTGTTCCCAGTTTCCAATTTGAACGAAGATTACAGTGAAAGCGAGCTTGAATATACTTTGTTTTGGTTAGGATAGTTAGTTACTCTACTTGATTAGATAGTTAGGCTACTCTGCTCTGTTAGGTTCGCTATATTGCAATTGAACTAGAGGAAGATTCCAGTACCAGTAGGGTAAGTAGGATATTTCTTTGTTTTCCTTTAAGACTGACTTAGATTCATTTGTAATGTTCAGATTAAAGGCATTTTACGAAATACTCTTTTTGTCATGGCTTGAATCGAAATGGTGATGATAGATGATTAAAAGCAGTGGTGGAATAATCTTGTGAAATCACACTTCTGAATGGAAATAGAAGCACCAGCATTTAAGCATAGGACTGTTTTCTGTTAATGACTTAAATAGGAAATGTTAAGTTTCAGGATAATCATTAGGATTCAAGTTCTTAGAGTGAGTTTGTGTTTTCTTCTAAGGATAGCATTCAGATAGCGATTAGAGCCTTACCTGCACATACAGTGTAGAAACTCAAAGTTTACCAACCCTGGTTTGACAATTTAGTGTTTCAGGTCATTTAAATCTTCAATTTAGCAGCCTGACACATTGAAGGCACACCGCTACAAGAGCAGTCGATATATGTGCTCTACGTGGGCCGAAATCATCATGGAAACCCAGTCTACAATGTGAATTTCATTGCCTATTAGGATTCTCATCATCTAGCTTGATAATCACATTAGCGTTTTTTTAACACTGCATTGGAATTTTCAAAGTAGGCTAGACACTTTCGTTACTTTTGTTGCAACATCAAACCTCAATAGTTAACAAAGTTGTAACTCCTTGCAATTCTTATAGAAAGAAATATTATGGAGATTGCATGCTTCTTTGGCATCGATTGGTAATACTCGCATGATGGGCATCAGTTTCGGTATGTATTTCATTGTTGTGCCTTTGCTTGGTCATTTATCGTGGAAGATAAAAATATATATTTGGACTGGATAAGGAGGCCTAGATATATACCCTCTTTTGTGAAGACTGGCACAAGGAATGGCATTAGCTATGATGAGTGGATCGAAGCATATCGATAGATAAGCATTGAGATTTGAGTGTTTTGTTGCATTAGTAGTTTGTAGCATCAAGATCGAGTGGGATTGAGTGAATCGCATAAACAAGACTATGATATAATATTGTTTGTTTAATGCTTCATCCTGAGAACACTAGATCAGGTGCTACTAAGTATAAGGATGGACCTACCATCTTCTCTTGCAGAAATATTTTGGTGTGTATATACCCCTTCTTGTTGAGATAATTAAGGAAGAGATGGATGCACAAACCCATTAACTTGTCTCAATTTATCCTTCTCCAATTGTCTTTGATATTGTGTGTTATCTAGAGCAAGAAGCAGCCATTGAGGGTGGTTGATGATAGCAACAATGTTAATCTAGATCTTATTTATTTTATGGTATCAGAGCTAGGTTTATATATGAATTGCTCAAATCTTATTGGAATTGTTGAATCATCACTTAGAAGGACAAGGAAAGAGTGACAGGATTTAAAGACCAATGAAATAATAGACATCCACCTATGTCCATGAAATAAGATACTTATGTGAGGAAAATCAAAGTGGTTGTTGTGTACCCATCCATATTTGAAACAAAGCACTTTCCCGTCAAGTGGATCCATCTATTCATTATGATCTCTTTGACACTACACATGATTCATTTTTCCATTTGAATCTACTTTCAGTATTTAATCAAAGTGCTACCATATCATTGGCTTATATGTAAACGATCGGCCTATGACCTAAAAATTTTGTCAACACATATCTTTGCGGAATTAAATATAATTCTCATTATATAAGTCACACACTCTTAATCAAGAGAAGTGTGATGAAATGGTGCAACAACCCCAGTAACTTACTGTCATAAGATTATTTATTTTTTCCCAAGCATTGATGAAAATGTATATAAGATAAATAAATGATTATACACTAAACTAAGATTGCTACAACCTGCAACAAACTCAGCCTCCCTCATATTTTTGTGTATAAGACTGGGATAAATGAATTTATTGCATGCTATATGTTGGGACAATTAACAAATGAACCCAATCATCCACAATCACGGGAAAATCAATGCTTGTGTGTACAATTAAAAGAACAACAAAGAAAAATGTCCAACGTTGTGCTTACATACCAAGTGATTGTTTGAAGGTGAATTGATTCAATTGCAGATAGGATCATCTATGAGCATGGGTTGTTCATTTCTCATAAACAAAAAAATGCCTCTCACTAAAACAAACAGGTAATAGATAAATCACACACAACAGTGGTTAAATGCACCATAATTAACAGAGATTTATTTTTACTCGGGAAGTTCTTTACAAATGGTGAGCTATGCACACTCAGAATCACATGCATTGTTACTCACTAAAAAAAATGTAGATGGTCATGGCTCAAAGATGCCTTCGCTCATCGTGGATAGGGTCTTTGACTCCTTCATCCATCGATCTTCAAGCAGGATACAGTCTTCGAGCTCTCATTATGTAAACTTCCCAAGTTCTCCTTGTCTCCCTATGTTTCCCTCTTCACTACATCCTTCATTATTTTAATGTGTTATCTTTGGAAGGAGAACTGTCACATGGTTCGTTTCCACTTCCCATTTTTCCAAAATACAAAATAAAATGAAAACAACAATTACAAGTTTATTACAATTTTACAAAATAATTTAGGCAACGATCCAATTCGGATCACACCTCCCCCATTTGCAGGTTTTTGGTCCCCAAAAGCTTCAAATCCTACAATATTTGTCTTCTCTTATCATCAAGAAGACTTCAACAAATCTCAAAGAAAGGATTCCTTCATTGTTGGATGGTAGATAAGAGATGAGTAGGGCCTGCCTTTGGAATAACCTTGATGTCCATATCATGGATGTAGAGGACATTCACTATTGCAATAGGTCGTTGGACTACCACTACTTCTTTGGCTACAAGTTCCAACATCTCCTCTTTCCCATTGACCTTGACTCTCTAATATTTATTCTTGGTTGTCTAATTCTTAGGATGGAGTTATGGGTGAAGCCTCCAACATTTGGCCTCCCAATGTCCAGTGAATCTACAGTACTGGAAATATTTCCTGCATGGGCTGCTTGGCCTTCTAGAGTGCCAACAATCGTTAACCTTATGACCCATTTTCTTGCAAAAAAAAAACTAAGCCATATTTTTTTAGTCTCTAAGAATTCTTTCCAGCTTGGTTGCTTGGTCCCCCAAGAGTTGGAGCGAATATGGATGGTGAAATCATGTATTTGCTTCCCTCTTCTAAGATTCTACAAGCAAATTTGAGTGGCTTGCTACACATGGATCATTTTTCAGTTCATCTTGCCTTAACGAAGGTGGTCTGAGTTGCACATATGTTGGTTTCTTGTCCACTGAATCCTAGGCCTTCATGTTTGGGCCTCTGTTGAGCTACAATTGGAATCAAAATCCTTCCTAACCCTTGGACATCATATCCCATTTGCTTCATGAGTTTGGAACCAATGTCTCTAGTGTGCTTCTCAAAGACACCAAGGGTATTGGAAGGTGAGTTTACCATGTTTTCCTCTATCATGGTACTAGATTCGGTAGTGGAAATGGAAGGGGCTTGCTTGGTCTATTAGACAACTACTTCTAGCTTGTTCAAGGCCTCTTCCTTCACTGTCAAGTCCTGTTATAGGTGAGCAGTGACCTTGGTGAACCTCTCATCTTGTCAATTATCCAGCTCTATCGATTTATCCCCCAACTGCAAAAGTTTCAATCTTCTCCTATCTAATTCTTCCCTCGTGGTGGTGAAGGAGTCATGACGCTTGGAAATCTCTTTCTCCAACTCATATTCTCTTTACCTCCAATATCGACTTTCTTCTTAGATCTATTTGTTGAATTCTCTCAACTCTTCCAACTTTTCTTTGTTCAAATATTTTTCCATGGCATCTTCTTTGAGGTCTTTGGTGAACCTACTATGATACCATCTGATCCATAAATTGTGGGCCTATGCCCTGACCATTTCGTCAACACAAATATTTGCATAATTAAATCTAATTCTCACTATATTTTAAGGAACACACTCTTCATCAACAGAAGTGTGAGAAATGGTGCAACAACCCCAGTAACTAATTGTTATAATATTATTTCCCTTTGCACAAGCATTGATGAAATTGTATATAAGATGAATAAATGATTATACGGTAAACTGAGATTGCTATAGGTCACAACAAACTCAACCTACCTCAAATCGTTGTGTATAATATTGGGATAAATGAATTTGTTGTGTGCTAGATTTTGTGTGAGTCAATAAATGAACCCATTCATCCCCAATTGCATCGAAATCAATGTGTGTGTACAATTAAAGAAACAACAAAGAAAAATGTCCAAGGTTGTGCCTACATACCAAGTGATTGTTTGAATGTGAATTGCTTCAATTGCAGAGGGGATCCTTAGCATGGGTTGTTCATTTCTCATAAACACATAAATGTCTCTCATTAAAAAAAAATAGGTAATAGAGAAATCACAGACAATAGTGGTTAAATGCACCATAATTAACAGAGATTTATTTTTACTAGGGAAGTTCTTTACAAATGGTGAGCCATGCACGCTCAAAAATATCGTGCATTTTTACTCATTAAAGAAATGTAGATGGCCATGGCTTAGAGATGCCTTTGCTCATCATGGACAGGCTCCTTGATCCGAAAAGATCTTTTAATGATTGTGGTTGAGTTATTAATTGCATGTGTTAATTAACCATTTGTGAAGATGAACCAAAGAGGATGAATTTAATGAAGAAACATAGCAGCCATAAAACAATATACAGATCTGAACATAAGCATGAATAACAACAAACCATAACAAGAGAAGTGATAATGGAGTTTGGCACAAAATTGCCTGCGTCTTCGAGCCTTTGTCTCAGTGGGGGAGGCTTCTTTATTAATTCTTCAATGCTTTCAAAGTACAGCAAAACTACATCAAATGGATCTCATACTGGTCTCACTATGTTCTTCTCAACCTCAAAAATTCAACACAATTGACAGCACTGAAAAAGACTGAGTGTAGCTCCCAGAAATGGCTCGCGAGCGTCTTCTCCTCAACAACTTCCCTGCATAAAAATGGCTTTGGCTTGGCTTTGCTTCAGCATAACTCTGATCTAGTTGTCCTTCCATGTCCTCAAATAGGCCTGGTTTATATAGATCTTAAGTTGGGTATCCTTCCCCAAATTCCTCCAAAAATATGGGCTCAAAAAGAGTCCAATATCCCCCAAAAATGGGCCAAATCCTCCATTAATGGGCATTAAAATCAATAAAAATCCATATTGTATAGTTAAAAACCCACTTTGTAACCAAAATTCAAATATAGCCCAAAGGCCATGGGCGCGCGCGCGCTAGTATAGGGTCACAGCAATATTAAGGCCAAGCACCAGCCCAAAGGGTTGTGCGCTGGCCCTATCCTCCGAAAGCGATGGTCACATGTCACATTCGGATATGATCGCTCCCCATATATGCGCCCAAAACCATGGTCATAGCCCCGAAATGAATGGAGGACTAGAGCTACAAGCGCATGCTAGTGGTTAATGGGATGGATCCTGCATCCCTTTACACGGTGGCTATGGTTATATGCAAAGGTAAATCCATGGGTTAGGGCTTATCCCCAGCCCCTTTCCACCCTCCTTACCAAACATTCACTTTATTAACAATACAGTGGGTTATATTAAATAAACACCATTGTGGTGCGTTGACCATTAAACTTTTACCAAATATCTTGCCTCCCTCCATAGGTCACGGGGTCAAGACTCATGAGCTCCATAAATTTTTCCATTCAAACTAGTGATGGGGTGCCATGTGGCGCCCTTTCAGTGGTCCTCAACTACTACTTGTCAACATTGCATTAGTCCCTGTCACTGCCCAGTCACCCTACTGTCTATGCTACCACATGTCACTTTGTTGATGTCAGCTTGATGACGTCAACAGGACGTCATGTTGACATCATCATTGACTTTTGTCAGTTAACTTGTTGACTTTTTAGTTTTTTGGCAAAACGGTCAGAGTGTGATAACTCTCGCATATGGAGCCCGTTTGAGAAAGTAAATATATGGTCAGAATCAGCACGACGAGTCGATCGCAATGGAATTGGTTTCATCTGATTTTGAGAACTTTCATTTTTGAGCCTTTTCTGGACCTGGGAAGCCTCCTGGATCCAATTCTGGATCACACCTCCCCACTAAGGACATTTTGGTCCCCAAAATATTATTGACTAGTCAACAAGCTTGGGATAGGCTACTTGACTTGTCCTTTGTCTCTGGAATTTCTCTTGTGCACCTGTCTCATCAAGATCAACTGTAACACAATCATGACAACTAACAGCATATTGTTAGACATTTGAACCATATTACATCTTACTAAAGCCACTATCATCCATGTAGACAACATTACTAATGATAGCATCAAATAAACGACTGCAAATGCGTTGGTGTACTTATAATATTTGCACGACATGAGCTTATCTTAAAGCAACCTGTGATTGATTTTCCATTCAACAATCATTTCATGTTCTTGCTTAAGATCAATTACTTCATTTGAAACAATTATTGTTTTGTTGCTTGCTTGAACTGCCTTCTTTAATTGTTCCATTGTTTGAAGAGTTTTATTTGCCTTAACGTGATGAGCATGAACCACATAATCTTGACCTGTTTTGGTTAATTGATATTGATTCTTTGTCCTGTAGAAGATTGTCTTAGGATTATATAAGTATGGACTACCTAAGACCATTCGACATTCTTTTAATGGCACTACATCACATGTTACCTCATCCACATACTTAGATGAAATTGCAATTTTGATTGTGCATTGTTTGATTATGTGCATTTGATGATG
Source organism: Picea sitchensis (assembly GCA_010110895.2). Taxonomy (NCBI): domain Eukaryota; kingdom Viridiplantae; phylum Streptophyta; class Pinopsida; order Pinales; family Pinaceae; genus Picea; species Picea sitchensis. The sequence continues at coordinate 82,736 of SNQJ01S0045008.1, forward strand.
ATTGTTTATCCATTTAAGTGTGTAAGGCTTATGATGTACTTGTAATTTTAACCCCAATTGCTTAACCAATTCTTCTGAGATTAGATTAGATTGAGATCCACTGTCGATTAATGTGTCTATCTTAGTGTGTCACATGAAAGTCTTTATATGAAACAAGTTACTTCTACAATCAATACCTTCACCAATTTTACCTGTCATACCAACCAATGAGACATTTGATTTATCACCTGAATCTGATCCCAAGTATGTGGGTCTTGTTTTCGCTGCCATTGTTTTCCTTTCCTTCTTTTCCTTGAACCACTTTGGCCTCTTCTCGGGATGCAACTGCCAACAACGGTCCTCATCATGCCCCTCTTTCTTGCAATGCTTGCAAGAGGGATTCTCATCTTTTCTCGTCACTGCATTTTCCTTTTTGCTTGTCCACTTCCTCTTATCCTATTTCCTTGAAGAATACCCCCTTGATACACTTGCTTTCCCTGCTTCACTATACGTCGCTTGAATAGAAGCCTCATCAAGGTTAGTGGGTCCAAACATGAATACAGTATTTCCAATATGTGCAGGTAAACCTCCTATATATTTCATAAGGGTTTCTTGTGTATGTAAAGGGATATCTAACATCAATGTCATTTTACGAAACCCATCTATATACTCTTGCATTGTTTGTCATTTTCTTAGTTTTAAATATTGTCATTCAATTAATGTTTTTTCTTTATAACCGAAAGAATAGAATTGTTTCCTAAGTGCAGAAATGAAGCTTTTCCATGATGGAAATACTTTACCCACTTGTTGCGTTCCATTTTGCAACTTGCTTTGCCACCAGATGAGAGTTGTCCCTGCAAGTCTCAAAGATTCCAACTTGATTTGTGTGGCCTCATCCTTGATCTATTGCACACTACAGTAAACCTCCATATGCCTGACCCAATTGACAAGTTTATTTGCATTAACTTTACCATCGTATATGGGTAATTCGAATTTAACATCAAGTTTTAACGATGGCATTTCATTCTTATGTTTATGAACATGTTTCTTTGCATTGGATTTACAACTTGAACTTGAAGAAGAAGGAGGTGGTGATGGAGGTGAAGGAGGAATATGAGGATGATCCTCTTCCTCTTCACTTTTTCCCTTTGAAGATTCACCCAAAACTGGTCTTTTCCATTCCAAGTAATCCTTGTACAAAACTTTCACCATCTTCGACATGGAAAAGAACATTTTTCGAAACTCTTTCTCATCAAGAGAAAGTCTCTCTTTCAATGCCATCTTCTCACTGTGAGAATCTCTCTTTCTTAATCCAATTAATGGATTCTCTGCAACAAGCTCACCTTCACCACATTGTAGTTTTTCCCTAGTTAACATGCAAAACTCAAATCCAAACGTCGACTAGMTTTGATACCACTTGATCCAAAAAGATCTTTTAATGACTATGGTTGAGTTATTAATTGCATGTGTTAATTAACCATTTATGAAGTTGAACCAAAGATGATGAATTTAATGAAGAAACATAGCAGCCATAATACAAGTTTCACAACATCATTAGACATCATTATCACTTCAAATGTCTCGTAATCCTTGTAAAGGTATGATGTCAAACTTCTAGATCTTGGATCTCCCTTAAACTATCGAACAACAATCCCCACATGCATGTCTCATAACCCCAATGAGATATAGTTTCTCTGATCCACAAGCATCCTAGACTATTGAACAACTATTTTTCTTCCACTGCATCTCTTCTATAACACACCCAACCTCCGAGTGTCTTTCCTATGGATGGGGCCTCAAAATTTCGCTCTCCTTAAATGATCAAACCCTTTATTCGGGGTTTCTAGCACACTCTTCTCATCCATAGTTTTATGACCATGGTCTCCATGCTAAAAAATGAGCCCAGAACCGGCGGCTATATCTCCTGCAGTTCTTCAGGCATTTATTAGTTGAGGGCCACGTGGATCCACCTCACATGTACTATTTCCAAGTTTCTTCATCCACGGTGCAAGACCATCCACAGTCTGATCCCATTACTAGACTTACTCTCTTTCTCCTATGTTCGTTGCGGAGGGATTCGGCGCTTCGACGTTTCACGCCTCATTACTATCTACACACAAGACTGCCTGAAATTCCGAACCTCTAAAGTCCCGTAAGCTCACCACGCGGCTCCGGCGTTCGGACCATTCGATCTCTCCACCATACTGCATCCTAACTCCTTCGGAGTCTCGAAGTCTCGGACTCTCGGAGTCCTGGTCACTCCACCAACTACATTAGCTAGGCGGGCACGTACCAGGAACTGATACGTAGGAGGGGTCAAGGTCACATGTGTTATGTTCCAATGGACCCACAAGGTATGTGATACACATGAATCTGGGTGGCATGTGGCTCGTCGAGATGGATTCCACGTCACCCTTAGTGGCGTCACTGCACCATGTCACCCCGGACTGATAGAGTTCTAACATTTCATAGATCTCACGGTCGAGATCCGGCCACATATATTTACAGATCTACGGCTCTTGTTACCTCGAGGATTCGGTGTTCGAGAGTGTTGCGATGAAAACTCCTAATATCTCCCGAAGTGTCCAATATTTGAACTAAAGGGGTTAGTGCCATGCATGACAAGTATATCAGTGGCTGAGAAAGGACTCGAAGGATCCCTCGATCTACGATTCTGAATCCTTCGCGGCTCCGGCCTTTCAGGTTTTGGACCCCGACTTAGTTGGTAATATAGGTTCGCCTAACCGCCTAACATCGATCAATCTTACAGGAAACCAAATCTCCCAGTCACCTTCATCCAGTATAAGGTTGGTAAGGTCGGTCATACTCCGAAGTTCCCAACTTTCAAAGCTCCAAATCCAAGAGGACTTAGCTTCCTTAGGCTTAGCCTAAGGTTCCTGGGTATTGGTCACATGGTCATCTTCCAAATGAAGAGACCTCCCCTATCAAGGCTTGAACTTCATTATCCTTCCTGAGATTTATCGTGAAATGGTTAAGGACTTGGGCCTGGAATCCCGATCGCACATCGAGGAATTTGAAAGAGGTATCCTCTTCAGACAGACAGGTTCAAATCAACACGATATCTCTATCTTGGTCGTCTTACAATCTTACGTCCTAAGAAGCCTCGGGAGATAATCTTGGGCATACAGACTATCAATCAGGAGTGTAAGTTCACAAAGAGATGAAGATATACACATGTCATAACCATTCCACACATAAACCATTTATCAATACACATGTATAAATCCATGCATTCATCTATTATTTCAATTCAATACATAAAATAGGGAGAATACTTATCAGAACCAGATAACGTGAAGCGATTKYTCAAAGGGGTGCCCATTTCCACCCAACCATAGGCTCAGTCACTCCTAATGGATTTACCACTAGCCACCCCCGAACTAGACCACGATGCTCTGTGATAAAATCCTTTCTTCCGGCTCAGCGACAGTAGGGACGAAGGTTACTCTCATCCTCCCACGGGTTCTTGACAACGGTTTAAACAATACCAAGCAAGGAGGACCAGCCTCATTTATCATCTTGTATCGTAACCCTACTAGTCATTTTCCCTGCGACCAAAACGCTCATTCCTTAGTTCTCCCTTGAACCCGAGAGCTTAGCCTCCCATCTCTGCACTCTTCGCGGGTCTTCCTCTGCCCACCACACCTTCCTTTTTTTCCTTTCTCAGCAAGGTTGCATGTGGCTCGAATTCCCAGTCAGTGGTTAGGTTTGAAATCGTTACAGATGGGTGTTCTTCCCCATCCCCTCATTAACTCTTAAGGAGGTCTTCCCACCTACCAGCCTGACTGTAATTTATTTCTGGGTTGGAGGGTTTTTTTGGTCCTGAGCAATTAATATCCAGTAAGGTATTGGTTTGGCGGAGATTAACGCAACCATTCCTGGTCCCCTTCACCATCTCTTTCATAGCATTTGTGGTCTCTCTTAGTACACCCCCCTTCCAATAGTCACGCAACACTTATCCATTTTCTAGCAAATAACAGAATTTACATTCATTGACCTTTTATACAAAGGTCCATCAAATCAAACAATCACACATATTGAGTTTGCCATAGTCTCTTGGCCAATATGGTTATATTTACAAACTGGGGGAAACAGGGTGTTATATCTCCCTATCTTCAAAGTGTAGGCCTTCTTAAAATGAAAATTCTTCAGCAAAGTCTACTTCATTGTTTGTATTCGGTGGGTCATTATATTCGTTGATTCGTTAAGCTTCCCTTTAAGAATATCACTTGCACATATTTTACAATTAATTGCTATATGACCCATTTTTCCACAATAGTAACATTTTATTTCCCTCTTGTATTTAGTTGGTCTATTACAATAGTTTCTTAAGTAAATACCATCTTTGATTGATTATCACCTTCTATATCTCATGCAATGGATCTCTTTTCTTCAGATAAGAATGTGTCAATTGTTTTCAAAGACGAATTCTTTGAAGAATATTGGGTTTTGTTTTTAGTTGTGTCAATGTGTGTTTTTAGTGAGTTTTGTTTTCAATGGAGTAAGTCTTAAGAGGGGTGTTAGATTATAACACTTACTTATATATAAATATCAATTTGTTAGGCAATGAGTTATTGTTGGATGATGGTTGAGAGGATCACTCAACCACCTCCTCTCGAATAAGTAGTCAGATCTTATAACTATGTGCAATGACATATGTTATTGTAATAATTGTTAATGTTTATGCCATTATTATAGTTCTTTGCATTTCATAAGATAAGAGCATAATAAGAACAAGATCACTGAGAAATACACATCCACGATAGACACAGCATTTATCCTGGGAAACCCTCTAGGGGAAGAAAACCCAGCAAA
>SNQJ01S0045008.1:91775-105755 GCA_010110895.2 Picea sitchensis
AACCTGGTCTACAAGATCAAACAAGCATTGCACTAAACTTATTCAACACCATCTTGCAAACCACAACAAATAGGACTGAGTTAGAAAGGTCATGGGTTGCAATCGAACATGACATAAGCATCCAAGAACAACGGGAAGAGAGACAGAGACAGTTGAAAAACTGAATCTGATCTAGTCTTTCTTTGTTTCTTCGTTTTAAAAGTATTATCATAAAAATCTTTAGTCGGATGCCTTGACGGTGTGTTTTACAGCCTTAAAACACAAACTCAGGAACAACACACCTGTTAAAGTTGTTGAATTTTTAATTATCCAGCACGTTGTTCTTTTTCCATAAACTATAAGATTCATTCTCAACAATGCCCTATATGTTTATTTTGTTTTTCTTATAATTCACCATTTCATCCTCCTTTAAAGCTTGATTCTTTGAACGCTTGTGGACATATACCTCTGATAGTTGAGAACCTCTGTCCTCTGAGCTGAGCTTGTTTGAGGTCCTATAATTTCAAGAAAAATAAAGAAAAACTTCCAAAATACCACACAATTACCTTACTACAAATATAGCTTTAAGGCTCATCCTAAATCTTAGTTCCTAGGGTGCCTCGGCATTGTTCCAATAACAACCTGGAACATCTCAAGGGATAACATTTGAAATGGCATCGTTGTCGAGAACGGAATTTGAAGATATTTTTCCCTAAGATATAACATTTTGAGTTCATGGCCTTAATGGTGAGAAAGACTGACATCTGGTTGTTAACATTTCACCCGATGACTCCACGGATGGACAACCTGGCCTCTGTCAAAAGATACAATAGAAGCCACCATGATCCTAATCAGGTTCCAGCCTATTCAGATCCAGAAAAGCTTGTGACCTGGAGAAATATTTGAGAACATCATATCTCTTCTTTAGGTAACCCTCATCTAGAAGCATCTCTTTATGTTATTCATCAAAGTGCTAAATCTATAGATCTAATTGATATACCTAGAAAAAAAAAATCTACTTTAAAGTTCCCCCCATAACCTTTGATATTGCTAGTGAATTTTTCTTTAAAATCTTGTCAAGAAGTAGGCTCTTCCCTTCAAACTTTCTCAAAAATCCTATTACTCTCTTATTCATTATGATCCCACTGGAGACTCCACTATGTTTTAATGGCAAGATCAAGCACTGGTATGGTGGCTGCAAGGTTTGCTCCACTTGATTTTTCAAATATACATTAATTTCTTAATCTTGTACCTAGTATGGAATTCTAGGGCAACTATGTCCCTAAATTCAAAGAAGATGATGATGATGATGCTGTCCTTCATTGAAGAGGCTCGACAACAATATAGATCTTTACATGTTGCTTGTATAGATTCACTAAAAGATTTACATATGTTGTTTCATTTTCATTATAAAAGGAGATATCCAGTTGAACTTCTTTTTGAAAACTGTTGCAATGAATGTTTTAAATCAATTTTAGAGGATATAGAAGATTCTCCCTGTAATAGTGAAGAGGAAGGGGAAATCATTGATGATGAATCTGAACAAGATTTTAAAAGGAAAGATGACTATAACAGTGAGAATGGAGAATATAGTCTTACATATTCAAATGAATGTGTATCACTGGAGGGTGTTTACACAAAAGCTTTAGAGAATCAACTAAATGATACAATGTTACTTCATGCCTTGAAAGATACAGATCAATACCCTATTCAAAGAGATATTTCTCCTTTTGAAAATGATCATGAGTTGCAAATACCATTTGTTGTTTCAAGAAATCTAGTATGTGTTGATGAATTTTTACATTTTCAAGAAGATCCAAAGAAGATTTCTGAATTTTCGTATTCCGACTTTCCTTGTTAACAATGTTGTAATGAATAACTTGAGTGAGTTATAGAGCATAGAAACGGTTGTTCCTACAGTAGTGAAGAGGAGAAAGACTTTTCTGAAATCGAGTTTCAAGAAAAGACATATTCAGTAATGAATAACTGAAGGATGTCAGTTGTGGATATATTTATGAAGATTTTCAAGAATAAACAATGTTTTCTTTCACACCTATTGATCAAAATCAAAATTTGGGTGTTGAAGATTCCCTAAATCTATTTCAAGGTAACACTATTGATGATGTGTTGCCCCTTGTTTTTTATGAGCCATCTGCTACTCAATGGTTGGTTCATGAGGAATCAACCCATACTGGATTTTACAACATATCTTGTTTTTTATGAATATGAAGTTAAAGAAGATGTGCAAAGTTCTACATCATCATTCACAAAAATTTCATACAACAATAAGTTCATATATGACAATTATGACTCAAGATCAAAGCTTGGTATTGAGGAACAAGTATCTAAAGCGGCATCTTCAGGTAGTGATATTAGGGCATCCATTTATGATGATTATGAGAGCTCTAATGAAGAGTTTTAGACATATATATTGTTTTCTTTTGTTCTTGAAGGTACAGAGCTTGATCATAGTAAATAGGAACCAACTGAAGTCTTAAAATGTGTTGAAGTTATTATGCTCCCTCATTTTTCTCCATTGCAATTACAAGCAGAGATATCGAAGGGTATTCAACAACAGTTCAGTGAAATCAATCACAAAGAAGAAAACTCAAATTTTGTTGAGCACTCTGTCATCCCTCATATTATTCATGACCCAATTGCATTTGGAATCTACATTATCCCTGGTCTCATATGACTTAGGTTATCTGAATATTACATTTTCAGATCGGAAGTATGAACTTCCTAATCATAAGATGTTGCAGGTTCCACTTTTGCTTGTCCTTATTTTTCAAAAGTGCATACAAGGAGTTCAATTAAACAGTAAGGAACTTCTCTGGTATCACTAGAAGTGTCATTTCACTTGATCAAATTGGCTACATTGATCAGAGTAGGAGGTTTACGTAAATAAATAAGCTTGTAGTCAAGCATTTGTTTTCAGTTTGTAGAGTTTGTTTTAATTTTACGTTACTCACCATTCATTACTTGAGCAAGTAGATAGAGTTCTAACATGTAAGATGTTGAGCATTTTTGTACAGTGTCAAATCAGTCTTTAGGTTTGAACGGGGTGTATCATTTCAGGTTGACTTTATAACCCAACAAAACAAGGCATTTGCTCTACAGTTCTCAATAGACCACAAGGGTATGTTGTCCCCGCTAGAGCCAAACTTAGTACTATATTTGTTCTTGGAAAATATTTGAAGGTTTACTTAAGTGGTCAAGCCATTATTGGATGAGTTAGTAGTAGAACATGAGCTCCCAAAGCCTCTAAGCAATCAAGAGTCATATTACTTTTGATGCATGTTGAAGAAAATGGCAAGAAAAACCATGCCCAATGCACCTAAAGTAAAATCTAAGCACTTGGGCACTTATCGTAGGTCAAAAAAGGGCCTAGCGTGCCCCTAAAATAACCTAAGTGCTTATAGTAGAGGAGATTACCACACGACCGCGACTTGAGAACCAAGCGCTAGCGATTTTGAGACCCCGACAAATCAAACAATTACAAGCAAGGAATATCAACGATTGAGGTGCAAGCTCGAAGTCCCTCTCGTCGAAGTCTTGTTGGGGACTTAATCCCCGAGCACTATGTTGGGTGCACCTTCAATTGACAATCCAGATCTAGTGGGGAACGAGATCAATGACCCATAATATATTGCAGCTTCCCCCGTGCAAGTAAAGATAAATGGACGCATGTCCTGAGTGATGTAGGCAAGAAGTCAATGCCAGCAGGGCCCCTGTCATGCCAATCTAACGTTGCCACGTGAACACATGAAATCTGCCAAAAACATAGGACAATGCATCTAAAACAAGTGAAACATGGCATGCCTATCTGCCACATCAACGCCAACAAGGACCAATAGCAGGGCACCATGTGTCCACGCTAACGTCAACATGACAATTGCCTTAACCAAAGTTTGCTTTCAACCGTAGGAAAATCAACGACTCCTAGTTCATTTCCTTTTTCAGATCAACACCGATGGGCACCTCCGATAAAAGTTCTAGATCTGATCTTTGATATCCAGATCAATGGTCATTGGAGCCCCTCGTCGAAGTCTCCCTCGTGACCCAATTCCTTATCGCTCTGTTGGGGCACCTCCGATCAATGATCCAAATCTAATCACTGATCTCGAAGCCTCCCAACCATGTGTCACGTCAACCTACCAATGAAGCATTGTCAGGGCCAACCAAAGGCTACCACGTGGACATGTGGAACCCTCTAGATATACAAGTCAGCATCTCGAAGCGAGGTGACACGTGTCACGCCTCCCTACTACATCAGTTCCAGGGAGGACAAATAAAAAGGTGCCACGCGTCCAAGTTGACGTCAACTCGAAGTCTCCCTCGTCAGAGTCCTATTAGGACGAAATCATGGATCGCTCCAATGGATGCACCTCCGATCGACGGTCCAAGTCTTGTCGCACCCCCAGTCATGCAGTTGAGAGATCAACAGTTCTGATTTGATCCATAACCACTAGTGCATCAACTCAACATTACGCATTGCATGCCAAGAGAGCACCTATTAGAGCAAATCAGAGGTTGCCCCGTGGACATGTGGCACCCATCAAAGGCACTGAAAAGCATATCAAATCCAAGTGACGTGTCATGCATCTCAACCACATCAACATCATCATCGACCAATACATAGTTGACACATGTTCACGAGACCCTACTAATGCCAACAACTGTGTCATCAAACCTTAGGGGATTTTGATTTTTCGTCAAGCTCATATCAACGACCCTCATTTGTTCCAGGTTCTAGTTCAATTGCTCTCAATCTTTTCAGTTTCTATAGTCATCCAACTCCTTGTCGTCATACTTCCTCTTTGAGTTTCAAAACATCACCTCCCACAAGTCTCACTCCAATCGACGATCCAAATCCGTTGCGAGATCTCGAAGCATACCAGGCATCGAGCTAATCAACATCAACATGGGCAAATACAAAGTTGCCACATGTTCACGAGACCCGACTAATGTCAGCGATGGCAATGTATGCCTTAAAAGGATTTCTATTTTTCATCCAATGCAGATCAACGGCTCAAATTTGATCGAGCCTTAGAATCAATAGTCCAAATCTAATTTCAGGGTTTAAGGTGTATCAGACTCATCAAGCCACAGATCAATGACTGAGATCACTCGTCGAAGACCGATCCGACAGTGGTTGAGTTCCACAATTTCTGTAGATCTAGTTTTGAGCACCCAACCATCAGAAAAGTGATTGCAAGAGCTCTTAAGGGACGAGGTTCAATGATTATCTTGGCTGGAAAATGTCCAACTGCTCCACAATCTCAACAGAACAAAAATTCAACAAGTGAAAATAACTTTTACAATTTCCCCAGGGGGAAACCATACAAGAATCAAGAAGCAATAAATAGTTTCAAGAAGCTGGAAGTGGTTTCAAGAAGCAATTTAGGACATGAGTGAGAGGAATAAAAGACAATGAAGGCACTTATTGGGTCAGCACTTTGGAGAATTTAAGATTTTCTTACAACCAAAATTGTTTGATGATAAAGCTTGAGAACATACAAATGGTGAATGCAGCAGACAACCATAGATTCAACCCCTAAGTTATGTTTCAGTGTGTAATTCCTTTTCTTATAGTATTTGTGTTCTTGTAAAGCAAATCCTCCCATTTTGCTTTTCTTGTATCGGATCTGATTTATAAGAGCTCATAAAACAAACTATTCACCATATTCAATGTTATTGTATGTTATCTAGTTTTGATATAGAAGTGATTTCCTCTAAATGTATAACCATTTTTTGTCATTTCTTTATACATTTAAATAATATGCAAAGGGTACATCCATGTATTTGAATATATGAAGATGTCAATTGTTTGAAGCATGTTTTATTAATCTGTATGCACTTGTTAAATCTTATGAATTATTAATTATTTAGCATGTTCTATTTCCATAGACTACATGATTCATTCCCAGCAATGCCCTATATGATTATTTTGTTTTTCTTCTAATTCACCATTTTATCCTCCTTTAAAACTTGATTCTTTGAAACGCATGGGGACATATGTCTCTGAGAGTTGAGAGCATCTACCATCTGAGTTGAGTTTGTTTAAGGTCCTATAATTTCAAGAAAGCAAGAGGGAACAACTTCCCAAATATTGCACAATTACCTTACTACAAATATAGCTTCGAGGCTCATCCTAAGTCTTAGCTCTTGTGGTGCCTCGACATCATTCCAATAACAGAAACATCTTGAGAGATAACAACACCAAGATGTGTTGGGTTTATTTGTTGAAACAAAAATCTCAAACAATTGAAATATATAAAAATTTCCATCTATGGATTGAAAATGAAGCTCAATCTCATATTGGCACTCTCTGTACCATCTAAAAAAGGGCCTAACGTGCCCCTAAAATAACCTAAGCGCTTATAGTCGAGGAGATTACCACACAACCACGACCTGAGAAACAAGCGCCAGTGATTTTGAGACCCCAACAAATCGAACAATTACAAGCAATGAATATCAACGGTTGAGGTGCAAGCTCGAAGTCATTTTGTCGGAGTCTTGTTGGGGACCTAACCCACGTGAACACATGAAATCTGCCAAAAACATAGGACAGTGTGCATATAAAACAAGTGACACATGGCATGCCTATCTACCACATCAACGCCAACAAGGACCAATAGCAAGACACCATGTGTCCACGCTGACATCAACATGACAATCTTTGCCTCAGCCGAAGTTTGCTTTCAATCGCAAGAAGATCAACAACTCCTAGCTCATTTCCTTCTTCAGATCAACACCGATGGGCACCTCTGATAAAAGTTCTAGATCTGATCTTCGACATCCAGATCGATGGTCATTGGAATCCCAAGATCTGAAAGCCACTAATTGATTTAGAAACTGTACTTAGGGATCAAGAAGTTCTCTAAGAATGTTGTCTTGGTTTGAAGGTCTGCTGATTTCATGCCAATCAGTTTTGGTCTTCTCTGACAAGATAAAGGGCATGGTCAGGCATGAAGAGGTTCATTTGTTTTGTACCTCTTCCTAGAGTTTTCTTTGCTATAAATTTTAATGATCTTGAAGATAGAAGAAAGACAGCATGGAGGCTATGTTGTAAAAACAGACTGGTTTAGTCTTGAAAGCTTGCTTTCCAGAGTTTCATCCAGTAATCTTAGTTTTTTACTTCATCCTGGTCTGGGAAAGTTTCCAAATCTTCCTCTGCATTTCAAGGCATCAAATGTAAATTTCAAAGTTCTTTGCCATAAATTTTAACAATCTTGAAGATGAGAGAGATAACATGGAGTGTACTTCATTATAAGAACACACTTTGTTATTCATGAAAGCTTGCTTTCCAGAGTTTCATCCAGTTATCTCAGTTTTTAACTCCATCCTGGTCTGGGTAAGGTTTCCAAAACTTCCTCTGCATTTCAAGGTATATAACGTATCAGAAGATATTTAAATTTCAATGGCATATTCAAAAATTGTTACAAATGGAACAAAGGACGAGGAGTTCTTTTTTTGTCAGAAGTTGCGTTAAGTTGGAACTTGAAAAAGGAATACCTAAAGAACTTCTGGATATTTTGAGCTCTACTTGTTGGAAGCATGTATTGGTAGGACCATCTAGTTTCAGCGTTATCAAAAGACTCATTTTTCAAAAATTCATAGAGAAATAAAAATACACTTCAGATCAAGGAGCTAATCCTAAAGGATTTGAGAAGGATAAGGGAAGGAAAAGATCATCTTGGCTTAGAAAGATTCCTGCTAAGAAATGGACAAAAAATAAGAAAGTATTGTCTTGAATACAATAAAAACTACAGTGCCTAAATAGAGGACATCGAACTGGAGTAAGAGGAGTTACCCCATAAGATTAAAGCAAAATTTATAAATGAAGCTACAGTACCTCAGAGTATAGACAAATGCACTGTAAAAGAAGCATTTTGAGCCTAAACAGGAGAGAATACGGCAAGAGAAGCAAGAAATCAACTTTCCAGCAATCAAACCTTATGAGAAAAGACATGTCCAGTTATACTCCTGAAGCTTTGGATCCCCAAAAATATTAGTCTGATGGTAATTTGGGCAATGAACGAACATTTTCAGTGAGACTCAGAGAGTAAAGCTATGCCCTAAGTACAATTCTAAAGGAAGTAATTCCTTTCAGTAAAACCTTCCTACTATGGACATAGCAGAATTTGAATCTTTTTTTTAATTTTAGTATAAAAAGTTAAAAACTAGCTTCTTTTAGAGAGGGAAAAAAACTACAAATATTGGATTTTAAAAAACGAACAGCTTTTTTATATAACAAAAAAGTAAAGTTCTGAATTTGAAGTTGGAAAAAGAGATAAAATGCCAACTAAATAAAAAACGATTTCAAATGAATTAAAAGATGCATGCTTAGTGGCCTATGAATTTTAATCAAAACGGTTGTCTAACGTGAAGTCAACTAAAAAAGCATTATAAAATATAATTATTGAAGCAAATGTACTTTTAGTTCCACATGGAAATATAACTAAAAGAAACAGGGAATAAGAATGCAAATGTGCAAGAATGAGAACATGCTTGCAAAATGAATTAAAAAGGAGATCATTTTTTAAAGCTTCCTATAAACTAATTGAACAAATCAGAACAACCTTGACACAAGCCACAATTAGATATTGTGTTGAACAACAGGTAGAGTCTAGACTTTATTTGAGATGTTCAAAGAATGCTGAGAGCTCATTGCTATTCAGAAACCAAACAGAATGGAACATCTATACACAACCAATATAGAGTAAAAATCTAAATCCCTTTGCATTTCATGAAAATACTAGGATTTTCACACATCAAAAACATATTTCTCCACATGTCATTTTAGTTCACAGTGCACACCAGTTGTCAAGATTATTGATGAGCTTCTGCTGCTAAAAAAGCACAAAGAACCAAAATACCTGCAGCCACCCTGAACCACAACAGAAGCAATGCTACAACATGTATCAGATGGCAATGATTGTTCACTTTCCAGCAACAATATTGCCAAAAATTAACATCCAGCCAGAGAGATAAATATGCATACCTTATTACAGTTCAGTATTCCCTTTCAGTTAAGCATATCACACAAAAAAATTCAATATGTTGATTAAATTTGGTATAATATATTTCAAGAGTACTCGTGAGCTAAGTCACTCAAAAACACACAAAAAACGAAGTGTTCCAGAGCAAAAAAACCAATCTTACATGCATGTGAACCACTGACTCTTAGCCACTGAAGCATTGGCTCACCACTTTCTTTGCATCAGTATTAGATCAAAGCCCAATATATCAAATTTTTCCCTCTGATTTCTACAAAAATTTCTGCCATTCTATTATAAACAAATTTATTTGCCAATGAGACCTCCCACGCTAGGGTTCTTTCATAATTCTACCTACAAAAAGCCTAGCCCTATCACATGCCTATAACAAATGCCTTTTATGAATATAGCTATATTGCTTATAATAAACACTACTGAACTAAATAGAATAAGCCGCCTCATAAAAGTGCAGCCAGCCTCCTTTGATAAGATGACCATTTCCGAGTATGGATTAAATCTAGACCCTACCTTGTTTCGACATAAAAACTGTATGACAATAAGACAAATAAAATAGTTATAAGAGTATGGGAAATCAACACACAAGGACCCAATTACATAATCCAACGTTCGCACAAAATAACATAATTCTATTGCAAACATTTTAATATTGTACCCAGGCAATCATGAACCTGAATAAGGTTTTAACCACAAAATTGTAAAAATAAACTAAAAGCATCATGAGGATTTCCATCTTTTTCTCCAACCACCCAAATGAGTAAACCTCGTCTGGGTCAACCAACCCTTTCATCACATTAAAATGAAGGATTAGAAAGAAATCAAGCTATTGCGAGCCTAGACAGACTGCCATGAATAATTGAATCGATGAAATTAGTAAAAAGAGAAGCGCTACACATGACAAACCAGACAAAATGGAAGTCTCCCTCAACAGATTCCAGATGAACCCAAGAACTAAATAACAAAATATTAAAATATATGAATTCGAAAAAAATGATGCTATCTATAATAAAAGGAAAGAAAGTATAAGTCCTGTAAGAAAGTCCATCTTAAAAAAGAAAGATAATACCCAGAAGGTACAGAGATTCAGCAAGTACAACAAATACTGCAACAAGCAGTATTTAAAGAGCAACAAGCAACTCCCCCCTCCAAGGAGACTGACTTAAAAAATTTAGACCTCCGCTATTACTTGGCCTGACTTGAAAAACTTTTCATTTTTATTTCAAGTTGTCCGTATGCATCTTGCTTACCTGTTTGTATCGAAGCGTTCTTCAACTTTATCATAGTTTCAACTGGTATTTGCACTCCTCTGGTAATTGCCTCCAGAGAATACTTCAGTGCTGCTGATACTCTTCCTAGGTCTAAAAATCCATCAATTAAAATAGCAGCACAATCTGATTTTGGGAAAATGGCCTTCTGTATCATGTGTCTCCACATCATTACAGCCATCTCTGAATCATCTGCTTCAAAATACATTTTTATTGCCATAACATAATTAGCATAGAGAGGACAAAATTCATTCTTAGTCATTTCCCGAAAAATGCTTGAGGCCTCCTCCACCTTGCGGGCAGTGATAAAAGCTTCAAAAATAGTATTGTAAGTCTTTGAATCAGGAAAGGCGCCAGTAAGAGCCATCTCATCCAAGAGACTGTAAGCAGAATTTACCTGGATCGGGTTTGCACTGCAACACACGCCAATCATGGTATTATAAGTAGGCAAATCAGGGACAATACCACTTTGCCTCATGAACTCCCAAAGGCTCATCAGCTGCCAAAGGCCATAAGGTTCCTTCATAGCCTTGCGCTGATAAAGGATTTGAAGTGTATTTCGGAAGAAGCCCAGATCGGGCAAACACTTCTTAGTCTTCATCACGCCCAGATACTTCAATGCCTCGTCAACTTGAAAGCCATTGACGAGAGTGCTCAAGAAGGCATTATAAGCCGATGTGTTGTTCGGCATCCATCCGAGGCGGGCGATCATTTCCCCAAAGGTACTTCTAGCGTTACTCACATTACCTTCGATCTCCCATCCCTCCAGCAGCAACGCATACGTGTCAGCATCCGGGGCGATCCTCTCCTTCACACTATCGAAGAATTCCAGCGCCGCTTTCACTTGCTTGTACCTGCACAACGCACTAATATAACAATTTAGCGCGACGACATCCTGCCGGCATCCATACTGCTCCATCACTTCAAACGTCATCCTCGCCTCGTCAACCTTACCGGCCTGCACATAATTCCCAAACACAGAGGAAAGGGTTTCCGTGGACACGATCCCCTGGTTCTTCATTATTTTAATGCAGTCCCACATCGCGTCAAATAATTTATCACTGCCAAGCAAATCTACCAGCAAATTCCACGCGAGGGGGCTGTGCTTACTGCTAAGCTTCAAGCCGGCCCAACGGAAAAACTTCATGGCCTCCATACCGGCCCCATAGGACAATTTGAGCACATCCTCCACAAATTTAATTGAAACCCCCAACCCCAACCCGTTCAATGTGTTTTCAACGCCCATCTGGGGCGGTTTCTTCAGAATGTTGCTCACGATCACTTCAATCGGCGTCGTTGGGGGATACTGTGAGGGGTCCAAACCAGGCCCTTTGAGGATTCGAGGCGGCTGAAGCGGCTGTTGCAATTGAACCGGAGGCGCCACGGAAGCCCATAAGGATGGAGTAGGGTTATTGTGCAATGAAGCTTCCATTTAAGGTTTCTTGTTCTGTTCGATGGGGGTTACTTCTGCCGCTGCCTGGCCCAGCTTGGTCTCTTCAGGTTTTTTTGTTCTGTCCTCCTCTTTTCTTCTTGCCCATCTGCTGCTGCAGATAAGAGATAAACTTCAATGCAAACAGAATATT
The DNA here is from genome assembly GCA_010110895.2 of Picea sitchensis. Taxonomy (NCBI): domain Eukaryota; kingdom Viridiplantae; phylum Streptophyta; class Pinopsida; order Pinales; family Pinaceae; genus Picea; species Picea sitchensis. The sequence goes on from SNQJ01S0045008.1 coordinate 103,623, forward strand.
GGGGTTAAAAGGGTTTTCATACCTGCTTCAGACGAAATTTCCGTCGGGGGTTTCAAACCTCAGTCGCCCCTGCTCAGAGTTCCTTCTTTATGAGGCTTGGCCGGTGCTTCGATAGTTCACACCGATGCCTTTCAATGAAGATATTAGATGCAAATGCGTCTGTGAAAGTTTTCTTATACAGTCCACAAATGGAATTTTCAAGCCGAATGTCCGGTTAAGAGCCGATGTTAAACTAGGGTTTCACATAGCCGATGTTAAACTAGGGTTTCACGTGAACCTTGTTTTGGTGTATGGACGAGGAGCGGAGTATGACGCGGCAAGGTGACTTGTCCCAAAAGGACTACGGGAGTGTTTTGCCTTACAACATCGCATAGGATGCCATGGGTTGAATTTGTATCAATGATGTGTGGGTATTTTGCTGGGTTGAATTTTTATCAATGATGTGTGGGTATTTTGCTAAATGCATTATAATTGAGTCAAGGATTCATATAGTTATTTTGAGTTTGATGTTTGTACATAGTGACAACTTCATATACAGTTTTATGTATTGAATTTTTACTATATTATATTAATATGGTTATCTTATCAATTGTTTGGGTATGACACTTTGGTCAAGGATCCATTTCAACAAGGAATTGGTTTTGAATTCAATGTTTGTGCATTGCTATAACTTCATGTATAGTGTTATGGGTTGAATTTCTAGCAATTATGCGGTATTCTATTGAATAACTTGATATGGCACTTTTGTTAAGGCATATATCAATGATGAGTTGATTTTGAGTTCGATGCTTGTACATAACTACAACTCCACATACAATGCCATGGCTTTAATATCGACTAATGGTGTGGATACCTCATGGAATGCTCCATGTTTCTCATTAGTTTTAAGGGCTAATATCAATGTTTAGTTGGTTTTGAGTTCGATGTTTGTGCATCGCCACAACTCCATATACAATGCAAAGAGTTGAATTTCTACCAATAATGTGAGTACCTTGTCAAATACTTCGATTTGAAATTTTGTTTAAGGACCCATATGCACAAGGAGTTGGTCTTATCCTCCAATGCACATGCATTGCCACAACTCCACGTACATCTCCATGGATTGAATTTGTACCTCTCCAATCTAAGAATTTGGTTAAGGACCCATATCCACAAAGAGTTGGCCTTGAGTTCGATAACTCACAAACTCTGTGCATTGCGACAACTCCACTTACAACTCCATGGGTTGAATTTCTACCAAAGACATGGGTACCTTTGTTGAATGCCTTTGTCTAGTTATTTAATTAAGGACCCATGTCCACAAGAGTTAGTGTTGAGTTATTGCTAACTATTGTTATTCTATGCATGATTTGAACCCAGGGGTGATTAGTTTCTAATAATTGTTTGATCTTGTCACTTCTTCAAAGGGTCAACTATAGATCGTTTTACTTGAGCAATTTGCAATTAAAGGTATAGTTGAAGTATTTATAGACTTGAACCCAAAGTGAATAAAAAAACTCCTTAGTTTCCTTATGTGTTATATGTCATGCTTGCATTTAATATTCTATGTGCGGAAATTTCATGGAAAAGCAACATAAGAATATAATACACATAATGGGTATGACACTTCCCTTGATAATGGAGTTCACCTGATGTGGGCTACGTCTCCAAGTCGTGCTCCAAAGCTTGACCACTTTATTCTCCTCGTTGTAATGATGTCTCTCATTTACAAGTTGTAAGGCCAAAGTCCCCTTTTCGGTGACGGCAACAAGAGATCGGAATGTGATCAGGAATGTATACAAGCTTCACAAGTTCTCATGCTCATGAGGCATCCATGATGTTGACATGGACATCATTCCCACATACTCAATACATAAAAATAAAAAGAATAAAAGATGACCCACATCATCATGGAGCCATAGAGTGCCTTAGATCTGTTGCTCAGATCCAAGCATATATGCAGCCCATACAAAGATCCCGAAACTATGAGATTTAGAACTGCTTCGTTGGCCACTTATCATGCAAGTGCCACAATTTCTCTGTCACATGTAATTGATTGGTTTTATGTGGAAGAAGAGAAGAAAAGAAGGAATAGAAGGAATAAGTTGATCTTGTTGTCTTGCTACAACCTCTCCATGCTCCTTCAGACTTGTA
>SNQJ01S0045008.1:114479-138434 GCA_010110895.2 Picea sitchensis
TGAATGCATTCTTCCCACAAACTGTCAAATAGTAGTTTCTCCTTTTTTGCATAAATGGTTTGGATGAATGCATCCCAAGGTCTCGAGAGACCATTAAGGGCCGTCATTATAATTTTTTCTTTGTCTATAGAATCTCCAATTGCTTCTAGTTGTTCTTTGAATTGGGATATTCTGGAGAAATATTCTTGTATTGATTCTTCTCTCTGCATCCTTGTATTCTTGAGTTGAGCTCTTAGATTCATCTTCTGATTTATGTTCTTTCCTTCATATAGTTTGGTTAGGGCATCAAACATTTCTCTCAGAGTCTTCTTTGATGACACATGAGGAATCAAGTGATCTTTGATCGAATCTGCAATGATTCTTTTGGCCCTAATTATGTCCTTGTGGTGTTTTGCTTTATTTGGAGCATCGACGAGTTCTGGTACTTCTTCTTTGACAAATATTGCTAGGTGATTCTCTTCAAGAATGAGGCCAATCCTATACTTCCAGGCATGAAAGTTTTCCACACCTTCCAGCTTGTCAACAAGCTTAGTGCTTGTAGACATCTTTTACTTGGAACTAGGAAAATGACCAAAAAATGAAAATGCTCAAAATTAAATTATGAACTTACCAGGAGGTGCGGTTGGCTTAGGCGAGTAGCCTGGTGTGGTTAGATTTCAGAACATCCAACTTTTACCATTCCAAACTTGATCTGCAGATTTATGGACTGGTGCTTCTGGTTTTCTGGTACTTCTGGTACTCTATTTTTCTGGTACTTTGTGAAAACTAGGGTTTCACTTTCCGGGATATCTAGCCACTGAAAATTTGTGCCGAGGATGCCAAAATGATCCTTGAGGAAGGGCACACTTTTCTAGATGGTTTTGGGGCTGAAATACTTCTTCAACAAAAAGCCCTAATTTGCATGTAGCAATAGTGACATTTTTCACTTTCTCTTGTGAAAGATGCTCTCTTCAGCTTAACTCTGATACCATGTTAAGGTTTAAGCTATTACTAAGTTTCATTTCATTTCATTAGATATCAATAGCATAGATAGGATCACTGAGAAATACACAATCAAAAGAGACACATCATTTATCCTGGGAAACCCTCATGGGGGAGAAAACCCAACAAAAACTTCTTTAATATAGATAGCCAATACAATGCCAATAGATAACTCAAACAAATACAAAAAGTTCTCTCCCAAGAATGCGCCTCTCTCTCTCTCTTCTTTCTTCTCCAACTGCAACTCCAAACTTGTGCTCTGATGAACAAGTGAGTGTGTGTTCAGATGAGGTGCTAGCCTTTTTATTTATACAATCTGGCAGGTGACTTTTCACTGGCAGGGCTGACTTCTTAATCTAGGTGGTTATAACCACCTTTAATTAATCTGGGGGCTGACTTCTCATTCTGCCTATTACAATTAGGGTTTTACCAATCTGCAAAAGGGGATTTGGTTATTTACAATACCTGACATGATCAGTCCGCAAAAGGGGATTGATCTAATGAATAATATATCAATAATAAATAGAATACTCTTTGCAATTACATTATTTCAACAACCCCCTTGAAGTTTGTGATGTTCTTTTGGGCCAACCTTATTTATGGAAACGTCATGTTGTATATGAGTATAGGCCTCATAGTGCTATTTATTACTTTGGACAAGAAATTGTACAGGATACCCAAGGTAGTCCCACCTACTGCCATTTCCTTGATCTCTGCCAAGCAATGCAGGAAGGTCATCTCTCAGACCAGGAAGTTTTTCTTCTTCATGATTCACACTCAAAGTGAGCGGAAGGTTGCAGCCACATCCATGGCCTTCGTGGCAGGTCTCTTGACACAACAGAAGCAAGTGGATAAGGTCATGGACGAATACAAAGATATCTTCTCCTCATCCACTGGGATACCTCTGCACTCTCAACTCAGGCATTCAATTGATTTGACCCCCAGTGCACTGCTACCCAAAGGGTCAATCTATCACCAATGTCTATTAGAAAATGAGGAAATCAAGCACATCCAACCAAGCTCATCACCTTGTGGAATCCCAATCGTGCTTGTGTAGAAGAAAGACATGACCTAGAGACTCTACACATATTATCGGGCCCTAAATAAAATCACAGTCAGGAACCAGTACCCAATTCTCTGAATTGACGATCTCTTTAACCAGATCAGGGGGGCTAAATACATTAGTAAGATTGATTTGAAGTTCAGCTACCACCAGGTCCCAATAGAGCATATCAATGTATGTAAGATTGCCTTCAAGTCCAAAGAAGTTCTTTTTGAATGGTTGGTCATGCCATTTGGCTTGATGAATGCCCCAACAACTTTCATGAGGATGATGGATGATATCTTGTGGCCTTTCACCAAATCTTTTATGGTGGTGTATTTGGATGACATCCTCATCTTCAACAAGAGTTCGGTGGAACACTTGCAGCATATTCAGTAGGTTCTGCACACTTTGAGGCAACATAAGCTATATGACAATTTGAAGTGCTTTAGGGTGTGGATATAACTTAGCTTCCTAAGGAAGGTAAACCTGCTTTCTTTCCATGTAAGGGTTTTAACAAACTTCCTTTTTTTTGAACCATGCATTAGTATAAAGGGGGTATGTTAACTGCCTATCCATCGAACCGCAATAGTAGAAGGAGGTCTGGTGTACAGGGACAATCCTTTAAATGTTCCTTCGACATGAACATGGTCCAATACCTAGGCTACATTGTTGATGAGCATGGGGTGCATGTCAATCTAGCCAAGATCCATGTCATTCGTGATTGGCCATCTCCGATCACACTCACTGAGCTTCGAAGGTTCTGAGGCCTTGTCAATTTCTATCACAGGTTTGTGTTGGGATTCTCCCACATTGCATGGGCCCTTAGCCAAGTGACCAGTGGTTGTGGCAAGGCAAAGTTCGTGTGGGGCCAGTCGCAACAGAAAGCGTTTGATGATTTGAAGCAACGCTTGTGCTCAACCTCGGTGCTCTCATTACCCAACTTGCATAGCCTTTTGAGATTGAGACAAATGCTTCAGACTATGTTGTGGGTGCAGTTCTCACTCAACATGGACATCTCATGGCCTATAGTGAGACACTATCATATATCATCCATAAGAACCCTAGTTACGATAAAGAAATGTACTCCATTGTACAATCTTATCGCCAGTGGAGGCATTACATTCTCAGGAAGGAGACGGTCATCCACACTGATCATAATCCTTTGCAGTTTATGCAGACACAAGGAAAATTGTAGAATGTCTGCTCTCAGAAGCAGTTCACATACTTGCAACAGTTTCATCTCAACATCAAGTATAAGACAGGGAGCACCAACCGCGTCGCCGACTGCCTTAGTCGAACTCTAGTTGCAGCACTAACCACAATGCTACACTCATGTGGCCATGAGACCTTTGGATGACCCCAACTCTATGAGAGAGATCCTGACTTCGCCACTACCTACCATATGCTAGGCAAAAACACAGTTTTCATTGATTTCCATCTTCAGGACGGGTTTTTGTGCCATTTGGGCCATCTCTGCATCCCATCGAGCGAGCGAGTGAAGCTGATTTTGGATGTTCACTATAGTCAGGTGGTAGGACACTTCAACATAGAAAATCCAGTGGCAGTGCTACAACAACATTTCTATTGGTCGAAAATTCGACAGGATGTCAGCAAGTATATCAGGTCCTGCACGACCTGTGCTATTGCCAAACCAACCATTAAGAAACAATTCATGTACACCCCTCCGCATACTCCCGACAGACCCTAGGAATCCATTTCGATGGACTACATGTCAGTCCTTCCTTCAACCAAGTAGGGGAATGACTGTGTTTTTTTTTGTTGTTGATCGATTTTCCAAGATGGCACTTTTGGCCGCTTGCGAGAAGAGCATCACAGTGAAGGCCACTACCAAGCTCTTCTTCAAACGAGAGTGGGTACATTTTGGGATACCATAAACCATCATCTCAGATCAGGATAATTGGTTCCTCAACACATTATGGTCGAGCCTCTGGTCACGGTTAGACACTAAGCTCACCAAATCCACTTCCTTCCACCCCCAAATGGATGGCCAAATTGAGGTTGTCAATAGGATGATCATGCATATCTTATGCATGTACAATTCTAAGTATTACATGGGATGAGAGTCTTCCCTATGTTCAACACGGTTACAACAGAGCCATACATAGCTCAACCGACCACAACCCCTTTCAGGTGAGGTTGGGATTTCAACCATTAGGTCCCATGGATGTTGCACTATCCCTTACATCCACACAAGCATAATCGTCCCATGCTCAAACCAAAGCTAACAAAGCCACCCAGTTCATTGAAAAAATCCAACACATTCGCCAACAAGTTCAAGATATTTTGCAGAAGTCCAATGCCAAGTACAAACAACATCATGATCAACATCGCGTGCCACACAAGTTTAAGGTGCGAGATAAATTTTGGTTGCACTTGCATAAAGAACGCCTTTCAATACCCAATCAGAAGCTTCATCCACTCCACTATGGACCTTACACCATCACCAAGGTTGTGTGTGACAATGCTTTTGAGCTCAACATTTCCCCCTTCCTTAGTTTGCACCTAGTGTTTAATGTGGACCTCTATTGAATAGGCAATTTTGGATACAATGTTGGGAGAAAAACTGAAGTATAAAGAAAGTGCACAGAGGAAGGAAAGTAGCGCGCAACTAAGACACATTCCACAGGATAGTGTGTAGAAGGAAGAAAGCGCGTAGGAGGAAGATAACACACATACATAAGAATAAAGAAAGAGAGCAATGGAATAAAGCATGAGAGAAGGATGATAACACATCATTCCAAAAATAGAAGAACAACAGAAAAGATGCATGAAGAGTGAAAAGCATAAGAAATTAGTCGAACAACGAGTTAACTGAGCTGGCCATGCATTGTAATGGGATATTTTTGGGATACATAGACTAGGGTTTTAAGCCTTAGATTTTGAGGTATAAATATGTAACAAGTTGGGAGATTAGGGTGCTAAAAGATTATGCCAGAGTTGTGAATGTAATAGTCAGTTGGTAAGGAGAAATATGAATAAAGAGAGAGTTTAGAGTCGATATTGAGTCTTGTGGTATCTAATTGTCTATGTGTGCTTATGAATTATGTTGTTATGCTTCGTAGACTAGACTTAGTTTATGGATTAATTATGGTGTAATATTCATGATTGTGACTATGAAGAATCTCTGTAATAATCAGAAATATGCTAAGCAGGGGAATCTAAATCACAAGAAAGCAACACTAACTAGAGTTGAATCACACGCTTAGATATAAGAAGGAAGAATAAATTGGTCATATGTCTCCCTTTCCCTTACTATTGTAGAAGCCTGGTTCTTGTAGTCCTAATAGATACCTTGGGTGAGACTTCATCTACAGAAGTAGGTGATGCCAAAAGGGCCAGTGTCTGGTGGGTTTGTTGGTCATAGGTAGATCAAACCTTTGGTCTTACAACCCGCGCGTAGAAAAGTAAGCCAACAAATGGTTTTGTTGTCGTGACCGGGAAATTGTGATTAAGGGAATGTTTTGGAGGTCGACCAAGAAGGAGATTATAGACTAGTTAGAACAAAAAGAATGAGAATTTGCTCGAGAAGAGAACAAGAACCCTTGGATGCAAAGGTATGTGTTCATGGATCTACATGGAATTTTCTTTGGCGAATTTCCAACAATTTTGACCAAGCGGCTAGAAAGGTTAGTAGACAAAATGGGAAGGTTTAGTGTTGCAATGCCAAGGAATTGAACTCTTGAATTGTTAAGACGATTGAATTCGGTAAGTAACCCAACTACTCGAGAAGTTGATTTTTGGTTGGATAGTGTACTAGGAGGTTATGTTACAAAATTTGTAGTAGATTGCATTCAATCATACAATGTTGCAGAAAGGGATTTTTTCAAAGGCCCGCGCAAGAGGTTCTTGAAATCGTTAAATACGTGGATAAAAATGTTGTTATGTGAAAAACATGCGATGATAATGAAGTATGATAGCTAAAAGGGCTTTGCACACATAGGGGGACCCAGAGGATGACAGGAGGATCGTTTGAGAGAATGAAGGAAGCAATGAAAAAGGAAGGAAGGGACTGAGGATGCAAGAAGGCAATATACTAGATGAAGAGTAAGAGTTTGGAGAGTTTCATTGAGAAAGGAGGTACAAGAGGCAAAAGACTGCGGTTGGGAGAGAAGTGTCTCTAGAAGAAAGAGAACCTTACACACTAGTCTGAATTGTGGAGATACCATATATAGGAGGAGAAAAGGGGGAGTTTTAGTCCAGTCCAGTAAAAGAAGAGCGGTAAGTCCTACTCAGACATGATCCTGCATTGAATCCACGACCCTGTGTGCGTCACCAAAATCAAAGATAACATTTGAAGACTTGTCAAAAGCCATCATAGTTAGTCAAGGAGGACCTATTAGTAGCAATCAAAATAGTGGGAGTAGTGCGCATAGTCAAAGTCAGAACTAGAGTCCACCAATATCACCAAGAGGGGGATCTACACAAACCAACTTGGCGGGAGTAGATAATACTTTTAGGCTTCTTGAATTCAAGGGAGTGGGTTCAAAGGATCTGGAACAACACTTGTTTGTCTACAAAACAATTTGGGTCGCTAAGAACATATAGGATGAGACTGTGAAGATTATGCAGTTAGCGACAACATTTAGAGGTCATGCGCTAGTATGGTATATGAAGTTACAGAGTATTATGCCTATTGGACAGGCTAGGACGTTGGTAGAAATAAAGAAATCACTATTAAAGGAGTTCAAAAAGCCAAAGTCAGAATAACAGTTCATCACATAACTGAAAGAGGTCAAACATGTACAAACAGAGTATGTATGGGATTTCGATCAATGATTTAAGGATGTGATGGGGAGATTGACTTTCCAAATTCCATATCAACAACATCAAGAGTGGTTTATTACCGGACTTCTACCACACATTCGTAGGCCACTAATTCAACAGAAGGTTGTGTCGTAGCTCGAGGCTCTAGAAATTGTAATGAAACTAGAGGCATATATGATAAGAGATATTGGAGGAATGGAACAAGTTTAGACATAGTTGACTACATTGACAATTCATCTAGTCGAGCTTACCAAAGGGAAGGAGAAATGAGAACAAGTTTGGTGTACCAAGTGCAGAATGGAGGGTCATCACAAGGATGAATGCTCAACATTCGTCCAATATTTGGCAGTTGGAGCACCAAATCCACTACCAAGGGGGGGATACTGTGAGATCTGTAAGAAATGGGGCCATCACCCCATTGAGTGTCCATTACAAAAAAAGTATCAGAGTACACCAAAGAACTTGTTTTGTATCTTTTGAAATTTGGTAGGACACAAAGAGAAGGATTGTCGCTCGTTCGACCTACTAAGGGAGCGCACTTCGGATATGTACAGGATCTAAGAAGAGAATGTCACTGCAGGAGGTGGTGGTCCATTGTATAACAATCAGAGAGGTTTCAATTAGGGGAACAGAGGAAACTTTGGTAGAGGCTAAGGTAGAGGGACTTTTGGTAGAGGAGGACGAGGACCGATTATTTCTTATAACTGTAACAACCTGGACACTTGACCTGCAATTGCCATAATCTGTGTACGATGTGCACCTATTGCAGAGCACTGGATCACTTGACAGAAGACTGTTCCCAACTAGTTGTGAAGTGGCAGGCCAGAGGAAACCCAAACCAGAATCCAAATAAAATGTACAGATGATATCAGCCGAAAGGCACAATGAAGGACCAAAATTAGCAGTTGTTACACATGGAGGAGCTAGAACAGGGACTGATATGACGAATCAAGGAAAGCATATTGAGCAGTGGGTAAGGAAGTCAATAAGGCCTATACCAACATTCGATCTACAACAATTGAAAGAGACATTCCATAAAGTAAGAAAATAAATACTTGAGCAGCATGGGAAGCATCAACATCATTGTTGCATCGTACTGAAGATCGTGTGGTGCCAGAGAAGCCAAGTGCGAAGGTAAGTACACTAACAAAATTCCTAAGGAGTTGCGTAGAGCTAATGAAAGATGGAATTGCACTAAGTACATTATATGACATGATTGATCACTGTACAAAAGGAAGATAAAGCCATGTCGCACAAAGAATGGTAAACCAGGTAGTGCACATGAAGAGAACCAACAAAGAATTCAGGTTCAATGCGTAGATTGGAGAGTACGATGTGGATAATATTATCTTGGAATTAGGGTCTGATGTGAATATGCTACCTAAGTAGACATGGGAGATGATGGGTGAACCCGAGCTAGTATGGTTCCCTGTTTAGTTAAGGCTCGTGAATCAACATAAGATAGTCCTGATTGGGCGATTGACAGGAGTACCTATGAACATAGATGGGGTGCGCAACATGGTAGACTTTGAAGTTATTGAGATCATAGATGATAGTCAACCATATCCAACACTGATGGAAATGGAATGGGATTTCGATAACCAAGCCATCATTAACTTGAAAAGGAGGGAGATGATATTTGAGGTTGAGGATTTGAAAGTTATTACACCCTTGGACCCATCAAAAGGAAAGAGATACATAGAGCCAAAAAGAGGGAATGACATTGACAACTTATACAATATGACTATGTGTATGGAGGATTATGTGGACCCAACAACGGATGGTGCGTTGAGTTGGAGAAGTATCAGTTCATGTGCATCATATTCAGAAGCTGGTCTAGAAAATTGGTAGTAGAGGATGCATGAAGTGTCAACTAGACGATGTGCACATATAAACCAAACCTTGTGTTGGATTGGAATGAAGCTATGTGACCCATGCAGATAGGATGGACTAACTAAGATATGCATGTTTGTAAAAGAATTTTAGTTACAGGTACCCAAACCACAAAGGTTGTTAGAACTGAATGTCATCTTAAAGGCGACTCCAACTAGATGTTGGGCTGCACATAGAGAGGGAATGAAATACTGATCATAGTGTAGTAGACTAATGCATATACACTTTGGCATCGAGGAAGAAAAAATTGCACAGAAGCACACAGGAGAGAGTGACCCAACCGGTCATGTAGAAAATTTTAGGGCTTTATGGCGCTCAATATAGAAAATAGAGTGGACGCATAGATTCATACACACTTTGGACACAATCCCGAAGAATTGGTATTTAGAATTGGAGATGCGCAGGGAGACAACAAGATGTGAAAAATTGGCCCGAATATTCGAAATCACTTTCACATTTGAACATGAATCTCCACCTATATATGCAACACTACAGGTGATTCAAACGAAGATCTTTTTGGAAGTAGAGACGATGGAAGTAGTACCAATATGTAGTGTAGTGAAAAAAGAGTATGAGGAAGAGGATCCCAGGAATGTACAAATAGTTGAGACAGAAGGAGCATGAACAATAGAAGGGCCAGAGCTTGCATCCGCCGCATACACACAACCTATAAAGATGAAGAAGGTAAATAGTGGGACAACATAGAATCTTAAATTTGCACATATAGGAGATTATTGGAATGATGAGACAATAGAGAAGGTTGCAAACTTATTGCGGGAATATCAAGACTTATTCCTAATAATGTTTTTAGAGATGAAGGGGATAGCAAGAGACTTAGGAAAGATGAAGATCCCACTGAAACCTGGAGCTAAGCTAGTACGATAAAGACCTTATAGGTTAAACCCGAGGTATAAGGAGAAGGTCAAGGCTAAAATCGATAGGATGTTGGATGTGTGAATCATTGAACCAGTAGAAGAATCTGAGTGGATTGGCCCAATGGTGGTGCAGGACAAGAAGACATGAGGAATCATGTTCTGTGTGGATCTAAGGAAATTGAATGACACATGCTTACATGATCCATTCCCAACACCATTCATGGATGAAGTACTGAAAAACGTATGAGGACAGGAAAATTATTCTTTTACAGATGGATTCTCTGGATACCATCAGATAAAAATCGCACAGGAGTATAGACACAATAACACTTTTGCGATGGAGTGGGGTACTTATCAGTATATGTGTATGCCATTTGGATTAAAAAATGCCCATGCGGTGTTTTCTAGGGCAGTAGTGGCAACATTCAAGGAGTTCATCCATAAATCCCTAGAAGTTTACTTGGATAATTGGATGATGTTCAGTCTACTACAGGATCATATAGAAGTTCTTTGACTCATGTTAGATCAATGCATATAGTGTCAGATCTCGTTGAACTTAAAGAAGTGTATCTTTTGCGTGTTGTTTGGAATTCTACTAGGACATGTAGTATGAAAACAAGGACTATTAGTCGATCCAACCAAGATTGTAGTAATTCTGGATTTGGAACCTTCGACATCAGTTAGAAAGTTGAGGGAAACATTGGGTCATACATGTTATTAAAATAAATTTAACAAAGGATATGCACATATTACAAAACCCATGGAAAAGTTAGTGAAGAAGGAATCCAAGTTTCAATGGAATGAGAACTGCCAGAAGGGGTTGGACACTTTGAAATAGAAACGGGTAACCGCACCAATTTTGATCTTTTCGAAGTGGACCAAGGAGTTCCATGTACATTCAAATGCATCATCCATAGTTTTGGGTGCAATGTTGTCACAACCAGGAGAAGGGGACATAGATCATGCAATCACTTTTGCAAGTAGGAAGTTGTCTATATCCAAAATGAATTATACAACTACATAACGGGAAGGATTGACAATGGTATACGTGCTACAAAAGTTCAGGCACTACTTACTGACGTCCCACTTCAATATGCATACATACCATTCTACATTAAAGTACTTAATCAACAAGCCTGTATTAGGAGGAAGAATATGCAAATGGCTATTATTATTTTAGGAATATGACTTTGAGGTTGTAGTAAAGCCAGGGAAGTTGAATGCAGGACCAGATCATCTCTCACACATATCGACAAGAGAGGATGCAAGTAATTTAGATTCTAGCTTCCCAAATGTGTAGTTATTTGCAGTAAGGATGATGGATGATTACTTTTCAGACATTGTGGAGTTTCTAAGTACATGTATGGCTCCCTCCGAAATGATAGTTGCGCAAAAGAAGCAATTGGTAGTGAAAGCATCAAATTATTAGTTGATTGTAGGGAATTTATATAAGTTGGGTGCAGATGGAATATTGTGACGTTGTGTACTGGAACATGAAAGGCCGATTATACCTGAAGAAGCGCATGCTAGAATTGCTGGAGGACATTACACAAGAAGAGCAATGACACAGAAGATTTTATGCACAGGCATTTGGTGGCCTAATCTTCACAAAGATGCGAAGGAGTATTGTTAGTCCTGTGATGTATGTCAAAGAGTGGGAAAACCATCTAGGTGAGATGAAATGTCGTTAAATCCACAGGTTACATTGCAAGCATTTGATAAGTGGGCCATTGACTTTGTAGGACCAACCAATCCACATGCAAGATGATCATGGGTATGATACATCATCACTGCAACAAAGTACTTGACAAGGTGGGAAAAAGAAACACCAGTTACCGATTGTACTGCGGAGACGGTTGTAAGGTTTCTATTTGAGAATGTAGTCACGAGGTTTGGATGTCCATGCACATTACTTAGTGATCAAGGTACGCACTTTCTAAACAAAACAATTGCAACATTGACCGAGGAGTTTCAAATTCATCATCAAAAGAGTACACCTTATCACCCTCAGGCCAATGGCACAATGGAGGATTTTAATAAGATCTCAAAGAATGCTTTGAAAAAGATTTGCAATGTCAGAAGAGACGATTGGGACTTATGAGTTCCTGCAGTACTGTTGACACAAGGGCAGACCCAAGGTTCAACACTTAACAACACACCAAAAAAACCCTAACTATCGGCCCTTTCGGAAACACCTGTGAAGCAAGCGAAGTCTCACCCGAGGTAGAAGCAAGGGGGGTTATAGGACACAGGTGTCTGTAACCAAGCCGATACACAAATTTGTGATAATAACACTTCACAGAGTATTCTAGTAACACTTAAAAGGTGACATGCATTAGTTCATTAGCTACATTAACATTGTTTAACATACTCAAAGATAGACCGGCACAGTAACAATAAGGATTAAGCACTTCAACCACTTCGCACATAGCACTGAGTTAGATCTAACATTCATTTCTCTTTAACACAAGTAAACACAAAGCATCTACAGATCCATATATCATGCATAAATATCAAAGCACTGAGCAGATTCATAGCATAAACAACAAAACACAAAGCAAACCACAGACACAAGATATACGTGGTTCACCCCAGTGTGGGTCTACATCCACCAACTGCTTCATATTCTTTATTATTCTTCAATCTCTTACATTTAGTGACTCTTGTGCACTAAGCCACAGAGTCGAGCTTCTCATAGGACATGAGATCTGCGCACTGAGCGTCAGATCCTCCTTCCAAACTAGAAAAAGGCACAGAGCCAACTCTCTATCAAACACAAAGCTTTAACACATGCACATTCAGTTGCACAAAGCACTTGCACTTAGCTACCAAGACTTCCCACTACTACCACTTCGCTACTTCTACCATACATTCTTACTTATTTATACTTTTACAATCCATTACAAAAAGGCCTAATCATGGATAAATCCCATGGGCCGACATCCCATAACCCATTACAAAAACCCTAGAGACCACTTATTGGGTCCACATAGCCCACAAAATCGGTGAGATCCATGATCTTAGCTCCGCCTGGGTGCTCCTTTCTCAACCAATGTGTTGAAGTCCAAAAAGTGGTCAAACCCGACCAAGGTTTCCTCAAAACTTGGTCAAGGGCCAACAAGCCCCCAACACTCACATGTGATTTGTCCCGAGTCACTCATGTCTGGGAAACGCTGCCTCGAAGGCCTCGAGCTTAACTCAAGCTACCTCGAATTGCTGCTTCTCCTGAACCTCCTGCTCAGTGAGCTCCTGGATCATCTACACTGTAACATGCCCTTCCAGGTGTTGTTCCATTGTTGCAACCACTTGGTCCAGTTCTAAGACCTGTCCCTCAATTTCTTCGAACACCTTGTAGGCTTCATCCTGCACATGTTGTAGCTTCTGTGTGACTTCCATTACCCTGCCCTGGAGGGTAGTGATCTGCTGCTGCACTGCACGTTGTTCCTAAGATCTCTTCATTCTTTCAACTGCGGTGAGTAGCTTCATCTACGCATGCACTGACAATGCCTACTGTTGTGCCTCCTATAACTACGCTTCCAGTTTCCTTAGCTCTAGATTTTATGTGAGGCGTTCATATGTCTACACGCTTCTATCGCTCAATTAGTTGCAATCTTAGGGAAGGGATCTGGTCCTTACTACTATGTTCTTGGTAGCTTCCTCCCTCTGGTCGCACACCTCCTGCGAAGTGCTCGGTATTGCTTGGACCTCCAACTCTGTTATCCTTGCTTGAAGTTGCTGGATGGTCTCAACGAGCTTCGCTACTTGAGCCTCGACCAACTCCTATTCCTCCTGTGCCAAGACTGGCATAGAGCGACTTGCCTTATTCACTGCTTCTTTGACCACGATCTGCTCTGCAAGCAACTGCTCTTTGTCTTTCTGTAGCTGGGCTTTTTCTTCATGGAGCATCGCCCGAAACTCTTCTCTCTCACTTTCATAAGCGACCACACTATACCGTGCTACTCGTAATTTCTCTAAGGCTTCATATTTCTCTTGTTTCAAGGATTTTGTGGCCTTCTCCTTCTCTTCCTAGATTTTCTAAAGTTGAGCCTTTGTCACATCTGCAAGTCTTCTTAATTGGGCTGGTTCATCCTCCAACTCTACAATCTGTGACACAGTAGGTACTGCATGGATCGAACAAATAACTTGTTGTACTTCATTCAATTCCTTTTCAATATTTCCATATAGTTCATCCTGCTTCACTCCATATCTCTGCAAGATGTCCTCGGAAGCATCCTCCATAGCTCCGTGGACCAAACTGATGTCGTCTTCCGTGAGCGTGGCCTCTAACTAGGGCTTACTGGCACGCGTCTTCTTTCTTACTGAAGGTTTTTGTAGAGAAACCTTCCTCTTCTGTGGTGTGATTGTTTCATTAGGGGGATCTTTCGACGGTGTAGCTTCACCTCCTCCTTGTTGTTCTCCTTCGTCCCCTCCTCCTTGTCCATTTGCTTCTTCTTCTCCTCCTCCTTCGAGCGAGCCAAACCTATTTTCTTCAGAGGCGTTGTCCTCCTCATCAGTCTCTATCTCCTGGACTTCCTCCTTCTTTTTCTTCTTCTTTGTCCCACTAGACTGTCCGACAAACTCAACCTGGGTGACCATGGGGCTTCCTATGGTGTCAATGTCGGAGAGTTCTGCATCAACGACGGGTACAAGGAACTCCTCTGGCCATTCCTTGGTGATATGCTCCATGTCTTCATCTGCTAGCTTATAGTATGATTGTAACTCTTCCTTGTTCTCATGTCTGCGTGCGGTGATATAGATGAAATGTGATTCTGCACAGAACTTTGCTATTGGTCGACACTAGTGCAAGGTGCGTGATGTCATGCACGAAAATGACTCGATGACAACCTTAAATCGCTGATAGTATGCATGGAACACAACGTTGGACTGCCACTGCTTCACCATGTAGTTGGTGTACCACAAGGTAGAAAACCTAGTGGCTAATGGCTCTGATGGTTCGATCTCTAGAAATGTAGCTCCTTATGGCATTTTCCAAACGACAAATGTGATCAAAATGATTAGCCAGTTGAAGTGGAATTCGTATCCCAAATCCTGAGCTTCATGACAATCTTTCTCTAGTTCATTGACGAGGTAACTCACCCAATTCATCTGCATGCCCTCCACGCATTTTCCTGTGAGGTCCACCACAAACTCGATGACCTGTGTGGGGTGGTTCTTCCGTATGAGCTTTCTAGCTATGAGTTTGCAAGCGAGGTGCACTGTGCCATCCTATATAGAGGCTACCTTATAGACTCACTTTCCTTTTTCAACTTCGTTAAGCTTCCTTGATGCACTGTGCCAGGGAGCGGTTCGAGACGTTCCCTAGATAAAACTGGTTGGGGTCAGTTCCTTTCATGCTTAATCCTGTAATCAAGTGGATCAACGCCGAATCCATAGTAATCCTTCGGTTGAGCCACAAGTATCCGCCATGATAGCACGGCAAGAGGAGTTTAACGCAAGCGTTAACCTCCTAGTGGCGGCGAAAATGGGGAATCTTCATCACATTTAGCACAATGCACTACACAAGCTCCTTAATCCATGGCTGGGAGATGAGGCGAGGCTTCTTCCCAGTTGATTTTTTCAAGTATCAGTGGGTTGCTAGAATAAAATAGTTCTTTCTGTCTCCTAGGTTAAAGTTGGTGTTCTTCATTAGCGGGATTTGTACCAACTGACTCCTTGATACACGTATTCCTTTTGGAATGTATGTAGTGAACAGAGTGTACTCATAATCGTGTGGAATGTTGTCACGATTAATTGCACCAGCCAAAGGTGGAATGTACTCGAGTAGGATCGACGGGATCTACTTTGCATTAGCTAGATCGTCGCGATGCTTACTTCACTGCTCAGTTGCAAGGTTAACATGGCTAGAACGACGTCCAGTCGAAGGGGGAAGCCTGCAGTCCCCTAGTTGACGATGCCTGGATGCCTTCAGATATTTGTCTGTCGGCCATTATCTTCCTAAGAAACTCCTCGACGAAATTCTCTAATTCAATAGGCTCACCCGACATTCTCACTTTTAAACAGACAGGTCGGGATAGGCGAATAGGTAAGCGGGGTATACAAATGTGCGATGAGGTCTAGCTTCTGATAACACAACTCGACACACAATCAATTATCCTCTTGGCTCAGTTAATCACGGGTATAAAAAAGTGGTCCCGATGCAGCGTCCGACGGGTTAAATAAGCGGGGCCTCGTAATGAATTCTTCAATGGGCATGAATGCTTCCATCAATGTGAATCTGTCCATTATGGCACAGTCTCAACGTCTAAGAGCGATCCATCCGCCCATAAATGTGTTTTCTAACCACTCCAAAGCATTGTTGTAACGGTCGGGGTGCCTCCAACGGTCATATAGCTTTGCCAGGGTGAAGTCCCATTCTGTGTGGTCCTATTGTTCCAACAAGGCTCAATTCCTGCGAACATGCCTCATGCGAGGTTCTAGTCTGTGAAGTCTTCCATCTGGTCTCTGTAGCTTCCTGCAGCTTTTCCAACTTAGCTTTCTTTTTATTGAGCTTCCTTGCCTTCTTTCCTGTGATCTGAGTCTCTCTAAATGTTTCTGGAATCCTTTTTCCATTCTTATTCTTATCTTCTCCTAACGCAGTGGCTTCACATTGTTGATGTGATCTCAAGGGGTCTGAAGTTAATATCCCTTCTCTTAATACTTCTTGGGTGGGTATACTTCTTTCTTGAATAGATAGGTCCTTCAAACCTTCGTGCATTCTTTCAACCTTGATAGCTAAGTCTCTTGCCTTCTGTCCCTCCTACGTTGTTATTTTGTTCTGTTGCTTCGACTTATCCTCTCGTTCTTTTATTAGTCGGTCAATTTTTTTGGCTATGAAATCCCTTAGTTCTTGGTTTTTCTTTTCTGTAGCTTATTCCTCTGCTTTCCTTCTGATCTGATCCTTCTCAATCAAAGGCTTACCTAATAAAAGTGGGAAAGGGGCGTTGTCTCCAATAAACTTAATGACTTCAAATTCCTCTTTAGTCGATGTTCCATGAACAATAGTGGGTACATTAGTAACTCTTCCACATAAGGTTATCATCTTTCCCTTAAATAAGCCTATCCTTCCCAATGAAGGTACCACAGTAGGCTTTCCCAAATTTTTTCAAGTGTATTCTGTCATAATATTCACTTGTGTTTATTCATCCAAGACACAATCTATGTCGAAGTCTTCTATTCTTGTACTTATGCACAACTTTGCTTTCAGGATCTCTGGTAATCTGACATCTTTATGAATATCCATTGTTTCTTTCAACTATAATAATGTAGTTTGAGATTTCTCTAATTCTTTCTCTTTATGATTCTCTAACATGCCCTTAGTCTCTTGACTTCCTTCATAGTTTTCTTGTCCCATGTTCATTTGTTCAACTTTAGCAATCATCCTTGAGAAATCCTTAATCTCATGTCCAAATTTTTTACAGCAAAGACAAATAGGACATGTACCAGGGAATTCCTTAGCAAGATGTCCCGATCTTCTGCAGTTATAACATAATGTCAATCCTCTCTTTCTCTTGTATGTTCCCCAACCTCTCCTGTACTGTGCACTAGGATCATAGTATTGGACCTGCAATATACAAAAATTCTTTCTAGGTTCCTGCATCCACTTATTAGTCCAAAAATTATTTCTATGCATAGGAATAACATATCTTTCTTCATTTCTATTAGCTTTACTTAGATCAACTCTTTCTTCCAACTGCGCCCTAGCCTTCAGACTAGGACATAATATATTAAACATACCTAAATTCATGCTTTCGAAACAAAATTTTTCACTTATCTTACTCTTATCAAACCACAAAGCTTTACCTCTTTTAAGATCTTACCTCTTTTCTCCAGATTAGATTTCTTTCTTAGCACAGAGCTTCACAAGTCAACTAGAGTGTTGCGCGCTTCAACAACAGATCTATGCACAGAGCTTCGCTTTTCTTTACTTCAGTTCCCAGTAATCACAGTTTCAGGTCCCAGCAACGGAACCATTTGTTGGCATAAGGGCAGACCTAGGGTTCAACGCTTAACACCGCACCAACAAAACCTTAACTACTGACCCTTTCGGCAATACCTACGAAGCAGGTGATGTCTCACCTTAAGTAGAAGCAGGGGGGGTTACATGATGTAGGTGTCTGTAACCATTTGGGACAAACATATGTGATAATAACACTTCATAGAGTGTTCTAGTAACACTTAAAAGATGACATGCATTAGTTCATTAGATATATCAACATCGCATAACATACTCAAAGATAGATCGACGCAGTAGTACATAGCACATAACACTTCAACCACTTAGCACATAGCACTGAGTTAGATCTAACATTCATTTCTCTTTAACACAAGTAAAACACTAAGCATCTACAGATCTATCTATCATGCAAAAATATAAAAGCACTGAGTAGATTCATAACATAAACAACACAACACAAAGCAAACCAAAGACACAAGATATACATGGTTCACCCCAGTGTGGGGCTACATCCACCAACTACTTCGTCTTCTTTATTATTCTTCAATATCTTACATCCAGTGACTCGTGTGCACTAAGCCACAAAGTCGAGCTTCGCATAGGACATGAGATTTGTGCACTGAGCGCTAGATCCTCCTTCCAAACTAGATCAAGGCACATAGCCAACTCTCTATCAAGCACAAAGCTTTAACACATGCACATTCTGTTGCACAAAGCACTTGCACTTAGCTACCAAGACTTCCCACTACTACCACTTCGCTANTGACATGCATTAGTTCATTAGATATATCAACATCGCATAACATACTCAAAGATAGATCGACGCAGTAGTACATAGCACATAACACTTCAACCACTTAGCACATAGCACTGAGTTAGATCTAACATTCATTTCTCTTTAACACAAGTAAAACACTAAGCATCTACAGATCTATCTATCATGCAAAAATATAAAAGCACTGAGTAGATTCATAACATAAACAACACAACACAAAGCAAACCAAAGACACAAGATATACATGGTTCACCCCAGTGTGGGGCTACATCCACCAACTACTTCGTCTTCTTTATTATTCTTCAATATCTTACATCCAGTGACTCGTGTGCACTAAGCCACAAAGTCGAGCTTCGCATAGGACATGAGATTTGTGCACTGAGCGCTAGATCCTCCTTCCAAACTAGATCAAGGCACATAGCCAACTCTCTATCAAGCACAAAGCTTTAACACATGCACATTCTGTTGCACAAAGCACTTGCACTTAGCTACCAAGACTTCCCACTACTACCACTTCGCTACTTCTACCGTACATTCTTACTTATTTATACTTTTACAATCAATTACAAAAAGGCCTAATCATGGGTAAACCACACGAGCCAACATCCCATAACCCATTAAAAAAACCCTAGAGACCTCTTACTTGGTCCACATAGCCCACAAAATTGGTGAGATCCACGATCTCAGCTCTGCCTAGGCGCTCCTTTCTCGACCAGTGTGTCGAAGTCCAAAAAGTTGTCAAACCTGACCAAGGTTTCCTCAAAACTTGGTCGAGGGCCAACAAGTACTACGTGCTTACAAAACTACAAGTAAGAAGCTAACATGATAGACACCTTTCCGGCTGGTCTATGGACATGAAGCAATGATTACATTGGAGTTCACTCTACCTAGCCTGCACATTGCAACAATCACTGAGCTCTTGAATATTGGTGCGGTAGAGGAGAGGTTGTCATAGTTAGTACAACTTGAGGAAGACCGGTTTGTTGCAGAAGTTCATCAACAGGTTTAAAAATCCAGGGAGAAGGCCTTGCATGATCGACACATTAAACAAAAGAAATTTCAAGTTGGTGATTTGATACTACTCTATGACAACAAGTATATGCAACATCTAGGGAAGTTTCTAATGCACTGGTTAGGACCCTACATGATCCAACAACTAACCGAGACAGGTGATGCGTGGTTGGAAACCTTGAATGGAAAATCCTGGAAGGAATGGTGAATGGGAGTCGACTGAAACTCTATCGAGACAATTGATGGATTGTGCAGTAATTTGGGCTCGACTGGAGATGAAAAAAAAAGGTGCTCAAGTACCAAGGTATAAGAACATGCATAGATGGACTGATCATCACACACAAAAATAACATTACACCAAGTTCAAAGACAAGATGCAGACTGCAAAGTATATAGATGAGATAACAAAGAATCAACATGTAGTTTGGCAACAACAAGACTGTTAAAAGCAGCAAGGCATGGAAATGATAGTTAGGCAGTAGGCGTGACAAGTCATAAAAGTGTCGTATAAGTCTTAAATGGGAAAAGTCATCGAAAATCATGAATAGATCAGCGGCACGAGAGGAAAATAATAAGACATATTTGGAAATAAAGGAGCATTTAGTTAACAAGTCACCAACCCCAGTGACAAATTAAACAAGGTAGTTAAGGTAGGATGAGACATGTATAGTTGGCACAAAAGCACTAAAACAATAGGAAGTCGGTAAAGTCTAAGTCATTGTTACATGCAAGCGGGATCAAACAGATCTGAACTACTAAAGCCGAGCTAAAGCGACCCACGCAGACATAAATAACTAGTCCAGAAGTCCATCACACAGGTAGAATGGTGTTGCCAAGAGTTGGAGGGCCATCCACCACAACGAAGAAACAACTAAAACGACCAGCAGTAGAAGTGAAGGTCAAGGAGGTAGTCAAAACTTCAAATCTGACACCACTAGTAGTTTTTCACAAAGAATACTTACCACCAAGGAAGGATGATGCCCCACTAGTGAATGTACCAGTTAATGCAAAGTACCCATTGCCGATAACACCAGTTCCAGTCGACGTTAGTAGCGACGAAGACATGCTTAGGAATATTTTCAACTTGAAGTTTATGGACCATGATATCACAGACACAAATAAATTTCCTGAGTTGTCCAGGGATCAATATTTATGCACGAAGAGCACCCTAGGCACCAGAGCAATTCTGGTAGAACCACAAGAATGGGCGTTGGGCTTGGAGAAAACAGGGATACTGAACTTGTTTGAAATTCCACATTTCAGATGAAGTAAAGAAATTTATGCCTATGTAAAGGTGTTACTGAGCGATGTTCATGGGGGGACACTCTGGCTCGATCCCCCAGTATCAATTGATATTGCGTTGATTGCACGTATCACAGGTTTGTGCAAAGCAAGAGAAGACCTAGGACTATTGTTCTACAAAATGGGAGAGCGAGTCCTATCTAAGTGCATGAAAGGAAAATTTGACACATTCAGAGGAAAGAGGGGTTTGTATGTCAAGAGCATCAATGAAAAGGAGTTCAAGTTTGTGACACAGGTTTTGGCCTGCAAACCGTATCACAAATGTTACAAAGACGAAGTACCAACTGTGGTAATTTCAACAGTAGAGAAATGTAAGGAGGAGTTCAGATGAAACGATATACATTTTTAGTCAACTAATTTTTACAAGATTGCATGGAGGCCCAGGAGAAGGGCACTAAATTTCACTATGCATGGTTGCTCATCCTCATTGCGCTAGTCAAGTGGCAAGAGCTCTGACATTGCCAATGCACGCGTACTTCAGGTAGCAACCCTTTGGCTGCTAGGTATGCTAACTTGTGGCACACAATAATCAAGAGACAACAAAACGACAACAACTCCATATTTTATACATATGCATCTCAGACAGTTTGAGAGGAGCAAGCCAACAAAGGCGTTTTTTTGGGTTCTCAACAAACCATTCCAAAGTTGATAGGGGGTTCAGAGTCCACAAAAAACAATGGAGGAAATGTTGCAAATAGAGGAGGTGGCCAATGGAACCCTCCAAAACAATGAAGTTGGTCTCCTGGAACTACAAGGGTCTTGGAATCAACCCTAAATCTTTGGCTGTCACGGATTTATTTAGATAAAAAAACTCAAATTATCCTGATTCAAGGGACCAAAATGTGAGCGAAAGAATCTATCAAAAAATGTAAAACAATTTGGTGAGCTAGTGAAGCGTTATTCATTGACCGCAAAGGTGCCTCCGGGGGTTTGTGCACCTTATGGAACAATTTTGAGATAAGGTTGATTTCTTCCACGTGCTCCCAACACTAGATTTTAGCCAATTTTTGGTCTAACCAAAAAAACAATTTTTTTGTAGTACTCAATGTGTATATGCCATCTAACCAAATTGAGAAAAAATGAGTGTTGAAGATCATTTCAAAGGTTAAAGGACACAAAATATGTTGAAGAATGCATCATGGCAGGTGATTTTAATGTTCTTTGGAATAGCATGGAGAAGAAAGACAGTTCCTTTGGCATATATCCCTTCCGAGACATCTTGGAAAGCATGTTGGAGGACTGGGACTTACTGGATATAAATCCCCAAAAATAAAGATATACATGGTATAATACAAGAATAGGTTCAGGGCATATTATTGTTGAAATATTGTAACTGTAAAGAGTATTCTATTTATTATTTGATGTATTATTCATTAGATCAATCCCCTTTTGTGGATTGATCATGTTGGGTATTGTAAATGACCAAATCCCCTTTTGCGGATTGGTAAAACCCTAATTGTAATAGGCTAAATGAGAAGTCAGCCCCAAAATATATTAAAGTGGTTATAACCACCCAAAATGAGAAGTCGGCCTTGCCAGTGAAAAGACACCTCAGTTCAACGCCTGCCAGATTGTATAAATAAGAGAGGCTAGCGCCTCATTTGTTGACTCACTCACTTGTTCATCAGAGTGCAAGTTTGGAGCTGTAGTTGGAGAAGAAGGAAGAGAGAGAGAGACACATTCTTGGAGAGGACTTTCTGTATTGTTTGAGTTATCTCTTGGCATTGTATTGGCAATCTATATTAAGGAAGCTTTTGTTGGGTTTTCTCCCCCATGAGGGTTTCCCAGGATAAATGATGTGTCTCTTGTGATTATGTATTTCTCAGTGATCCCATCTATGCTATGGTTATATAGTGAATAAAAAAGAAACCTAATAATAGCTTAAACCTTAACATGGTATCAGAGCTAAGCTGAAGAGAGCATCTTTCACAAGAAGAAGAAAAACGTCACTGTTGTCGTACATTCAAATTAGGGATTTTTATTGAAGAAGAATTTCAGCCCCAAAGCCATCTAGAAAAATGCACCCTTCCCCAAGGAACACTTTGGCATCATCAACGCACCTTTTCAGTGGCTAGATCTCCCGAAAAGTGAAACCCTAGTTTTCACCAGGTACCAAAAAACCAAAGGTACCAGAGTACCAGAAAACCAGAAGTACCAGAGTACCAGAAAACCAGAAGTACCAGAAAACCAGAAGCACCAGTCCAGAAATCCACAGATCAAGTTTGAAGGGGTAAAATTTGGATTTTTTGAAATCTAACCACACCAGGCTACTCACCTCAGCTAAGCGCACCTCCTGGTAAGTTCAGAATTCAATTTTGAACATTTTCATTTTTTGGTCGTTTTCCTAGCTCCAGGTAAAAGATGTCTACAAGCACTAAGCTTGTTGATAAGCTAGAAGGTGTGGAAAACCTATGAGTCTGGAAGTATAGGATTGGACTCATTCTTGAAGAGAATGACCTGGCAATATTCGTTAAAGAAGAGGTACCAGAACCCATCGATACTATAGATAAAGCAAAGCACCAAAAGGACACAATTAGGGCTAAAAGAATCATTGCAGATTCTATCAAAGATCACTTGATTCTTCAAGTGTCTTAAAAGAAGACTGCAAAAGAAATGTTTGATGCCCTAACCAGATTATATGAAGGAAAGAACATAAATCGAAAGATGAATCTAAGAACTCAAATCAAGAATAAAAGGATGCATAAAGGAGAAACGATCTAGGAATATTTCTCCAGAATATCGGAATTCAAAGAACAACTAGAAGCAATTGGAGATACTATAGACAAAGACGAACTCATAATGAGGACCCTTAATGGTCTCACAAGACCTTGGGATGCATTCATCCAAACAATTTGTGTCAGAACGAAGAAACTAAAATTTGACAATCTTTGAGAAGAATGTATTCAAGAAGAATCAAGAGTAGCTAACTGAGAAGATTTATTATCAAGAGATGAATATCAAGCCCTAGCCACTCACACTAAAGGAGGAAGAAATAAGTCTTACCTCCAGAAAGAAACTCATAAAGAGTCTCAATCCCCAAAAAAAATCATACATAAAGAATCTCAACCAAAGAGATTCTAGAAGAAAGGACAAAGAAAAGAAAGAGACTTCTCATCTTACCAATGCTACCATTCTGACAAGATGGGACATATTGTGAGACATTGTCCATCTAGACGAGAAGAATACAAGAGAAAAAAACAAGAGGCATCATGCCCATGCAGTTGAAGATGAAGAGCCACCCACAAAGATGATAAAATAACGAATTGAAGACTATGTCTTAATCTCGGCTCTCTCAGGATCAGTATCACCTGGAGAGGACACTTGGCTCATTGAT
>SNQJ01S0045008.1:143207-154918 GCA_010110895.2 Picea sitchensis
CCCTCTCGGTATCAACACTTATTCTGAGGTTTTTGTATGTTATATTGATATTTGGTTCTTAACAATACTAATCCATGTTGATGCAAATGAAGATACCATTCCAACTCTCTATTGTGAATGATGATATTGATGATGAGAAAAACTTCCGATGATTTATAGATATGCCAGTCAATGTTCCAAGATGTCGTTGATGATATTTTCCTCTCTCTCTCTCTCTCTCTCTCTCTCTCGCCTGATGCTGTTGTAGAATACCCTTCTTGTTAAGAGGGAGTGTTAAAATATTGTAGCTCCAAAGAGTATTCTATTTATTATTGGATGTATTATTCATTAGATCAATCCCCTTTTGTGGATTGATCATGTTGGGTATTGTAAATGACCAAATCCCCTTTTGTGGATTGGTCAAACCCTAATTGTAATAGGCTAAATGAGAAGTCGGCCCTGCTAGTGAAAAACAACCTCATTTCAGCGCCTGCTAGATTGTATAAATAAGAGAGGCTAGCGCCTCATTTGTTCACTCACTCACTTGTTAACCAGAGTGAAAGTTTGGAGCTGCAATTGGAGAAGAAGGAAGCGAGAGAGAGGCACATTCTTGGAGAGGACTTTCTGTATTGTTTGAGTTATCTCTTGGCATTGTATTGGCTATCTATATTAAGGAAGTTTTTGCTGGGTTTTCTCCCCCATGAGGGTTTCCCAGGATAAATGATGTGTCTCTTATGATTGTGTATTTCTCAGTGATCCTATCTATGCTATGGTTAACTAGTGAATCAAAAAGAAACCTAATAATAGCTCAAACCTTAACAACTGTAGACATACTGGACCAATTTTTGATTCACAACAGTTTCCTCTATTCAAACTTATCTATAAAATCCTTTATTCTCCCCTCTTTCACTTCTGACCATAAGCTTATTTCATCACATAACCATGATCTTCCTAAGTATGGGCCTTTAACTTTTGACTTCAACCCTCTCTAGCTCTCCTACCCTGAAATTCAAAATATGCTTGAGATGACTTGGAAAACTTGGATCCCCAAAATTCTTGTCTTCACAAGGGAGAAAAAGTTAATCCTTATTAAACAATCCTTAAATCAATGGGTTGGACTCTTTTTCAATCCTTCAGATAAGGAAAGAAAATATCTAAAAGAGAAGTTAGACCTCATGCAAAAATAAAATGAGTTCAAAGACATCATGGTTGAGCTACAAAAAGAAGAGCTAAATCTACAAATCATATATCAAAGGGCAATGATTCAATAAGAGGATCTATGGAGACTTAAATCGTGCAGTCTTTGGCTCAAGGTTGGTGATAAAAATACAAAAAAAATTCATAATCAAGCCATGGATAGATTGCGCAGGAATAATGTTTCTAGTATTGGGGTGGAGGATGATTCGATGATTACAGATTTCACCGGTATTAAAGATGTTGGCATAGGGGCAGACTTCTGATCTCACACTTATCGCAGAGTGCTCGACACTGCTTTCAATTCCAGTTCTGCTACTCTTGCTTGGAGTTGCTGAATGGCTTCAGTGAGCTTCCCTACTTGGCTGTCAGTTGTCTCTTTTTCCATCGGTGCCAACCTCAACACAGAGTGAAGTGTTCGAGTGACTGCTTCTCTAACTCCAATCTGCTCCATGAGCAACTGATCTTTCTCTCTCTGGATCCGCTCTCTGTCCTCTTCAAACTTTGCTTGAATGTCATCTTTCTCTTGCTGCGCAACCTGACTTTTCTCTAGGGATTCCTCCTTTGCTTGTTTCAAGGCCTCTGTGACCTGTTCTTTTTCCTCCTATACTCGACGAAGGTGAGCCTCTATCACATCTGCTAATCTGCATAGTTGGGCATGCTCATCTCCTACTTCTATGCCCCATTATGACAATGATGCAGTAGTGATCTAAAAATGAAGAAGACTTGTAAACTTGAAAATATATACAAGTAAAGTTTATGTGTTAAAAACAAATGGATCAACTTTGCAACACATTATTAAAGATTTACTCATTTAAGATGCACATAAACAACAACATAATCAATGAAAATAAACACATTACACAGCAAATGATAAAGGAGTTCACCCCTCTCTTGGGCTACATCTCCTGGTCCAACTTCCAATGGATCATTATTATTATTTGCTCAAAGTGCTAAAAAACGTGCTTTACAATGCTCAAAATGACCAACAGACTGCTCCAATGGCTTCAGAGCATCCAAAAACCCCTAGCTGGGCTTTTTCGGCACCTCGTTTGGCCAAAAAACGAAGAAGTTAGGCTTCCTTGAAGTCTCCTCTTCAAGCTTGTTGTCTCTGCATCTACAAATTGCACCCTTGTTCATTCAACCTAGCACACATGCTATTTAAAGCGTAAAAACCTGGCACCGAATGCAACCGCGCAAACGATGCAAACTGTAGGACGGTTATGGGTATGCCAACCCCTAACTGCCAAGCTCTTGGGCACATGCGGTCACCATATGACCTTGGGCTAGCACAAAAACTCAACCGTTTTAAACTCCCGCGCTCTTTGTTGTGGTCGCATGCGGTCACACATATAACCATGGGCCAACATTTGAAAACCCCGTGCGCAAACAACGGAGGGCATGGTCGTATGGTAGTGTTAGTGTGACCGGGGGCTGGGCTCCGTTTGTAACACGACTCCCACATATAGTAATGGTCATATGTATTAAAGCAATAGAACCGTGGGTCGGGGCTAAGGCCCGACCCGACACCCCGCCATTTACAACATAATTCAAATTGAAATATATTTTAAAACATATGGTTAATAAGGAACACCGTGTGGGCTAGTGGTAGCCCACACTCTACCAAAATGCAAAATCGTAGGGGAGGTCCGAGGTTCGATCCCCACAGACTCCATAACATTTTGAATAACAAACCATTGCCAATAACGAGGTGCCACATGGCAGCCCATGACTGGGCCACGTGGCACCACACCATTAACCAAAATGATGCCACATGTCACATCATAATTCAACCACATCGGCCAATCAAAAACTACCACATCATCACATGCCACATCAACATACAGACGTATGGTCTCTGCCACATCATCGTACGACCCTTTCCACGTCAGCCTGTATGGACTGCACAGTCAGCGTCCTTTTTTTACCTGTTTGACGATTCGAACAGATCGCGATATCTCTCGCTCCCGACGTCCGTTTGAAATGAAACGAGTTGCGTTGGGTTCACAACGACGAGGCCTGCGCTCTCGTTCGATTTGAAGTGATTCCGAGCACTTTGAATTTTTGAGCAAAATTTGATCCCCTGATCAAGTAGACACAACACAACTCAAATAAAGAGCTTGTTGTACTCCTTTGATCTCTGCCTCGATCCTATCATACATTGTCTCCTGTTTGGCTTTGTTTCACGGTATCTAATACCGCTATGATGATGAGGTCAATATCATCCACCATAAGTACAGTCTGTAATTGAGGCTTATTGGCTAGTGACTTCTTCTGCGCCGAGGGTTTCTTTGGAAAAACCTTTCTTTTCTTTGATGTCTCAGCCTCTATAAGGGGATCTTTAGGTAGTTTCACTTCACCCTGTTCTTGCTTGTCTTCTTCCCCTTTGTCCTCTTCTTGGTCTACTTCGTCATCTCCTCCTCCTCCAGGTGAATCAGGTGCAGTTTCCTTCGATGCACTGTTTATTTCATGCACCTCTTCCTTTTTTTTCTTCTTGCTGCTGCTGGGTCCATCATATTCTTCTCAGGTGGCAAGAGGACTTTTGATGATATCGGGGTTGGAGAGCTCTATCTGCTCAACTGGTGCAAGGAATTCAACCGAACATTCCTTGGTTATCTCCTCCATGTCTTCATTAGTTAGTTTGTAATACGATTGCAACTCTTCCTTGCTTTCATCCCTACGTGCAGTGATATATATAAAGTGTCGGTCTGCGTGGAACTTTGCTAGTGGCCTGAACCGATGGAGTGTATTTGGAATCATTCAGAGGAATGAATCAATGGCTCACATGAGCTATTGATAGTAAGTGTGGAAGACAACGTTTGACTGCCATTGCTTCTCCATATCACTCGAGTACCACAAGGTGGTGAGCCTCGCAGCCAGTGGTTCGAACGACTCAACTTCCAGGAAGGTTGGTCCCTCCAACATCTCCAAAGTGTCAAAGGCAACAAGGATCAACAACTAGTTGAAGTGAAACTCATAGCCCTGGTCCTATGCTTCGCAACAATCCTGCTCCAACTGGTTGGTGAGGTAGCTCGCCCAGTTCATCTGCATCCATTCAACGCACTTTCCTATGAGGTCGAAAATGAACCCCATGACCTGCGTTGGTCTATTATTCCCAACGAGCTTTCTTGCTATCAGCTGACAAGCTAGGCACACTGTGCCTTTTTGGATGGAGGCTACCTTGTAGCCCCACTTCCCCTTCTCTACATCGCTGTAGGTGTCCTTTATTTGCTGCGCCAGGGAGCGATCTGCAACCTTCCCTGGATAAAAATCCCGAGGGTCCGGTCCTTGCATGATCAATCCAGTGATTTGGTGGATCAATGCTAGATCTATAGTGATGCACCTACCCAACCATAGGTACCCACCATGGAATAATGATAGGAGGAGTTTAACACACGTGTTAACCTCCCGATTTTTGTCGAAGTGTGGTATCTTCATCACATTAAGGATTGTTGATCTCACGATGTCCATGGTCCACGGTTGGGAAACTATGGTCGGATTCTTCCCTGTTGTCTTTGTCAAGTACTTATGTGGTGTGAGCATTCCATAATTCTTGCGGTCTCCTAAGTTGAAATCACTAATCTTGAGCGCCAGAATCTGTCCCAACTGTGGTCCAATGACGATCTTTCCGACAATAACTGTGTTTCTAGCCATTCTAGAGCATCGTTCTAATGGTTGGTATGCCTCCAACGGTCATATTTCTTCACCATGGCGAAGTGCCAGTCTGCGTTGTTCTGTTATTCTAGCTAGGTTCAAGTTTCGCAAGCCTTCCTTCTGTGAACTCCTCTCTAGAACCTCCTGTAATTTTTCTAGCTTTGCTTTCTTCTTACTGAGCTTTCTTGCTTTCTTTCTTGTGATCCACGTCTCTGGATTCCTCTTTCCATTCTCATTCTTATCTTCTCTTAGCATAGTAACTTCGCACTACTGAGGGTCTTTCACAGGGTTCGAGGGTAATACTTCTTCTCTTACTATTTCTGGAGTAGGTGCTCTTCTCTCATGCATGGATAAGTTCTTTAAGCCTTCTTGCGTTCTTTCAACTTCGACAGATAGGTCTCTGGCCCTCAGTTGATTCAACTTGTCCTCTTGTTATTCTATTAAGCGTGCTATTCTCCTAGCCATGAAATCCCTTAATTATTACTTTTTTTGTTCTATAGCTTCATCTTCTTCTTTCCTTCAGATCTGATCTCTCTCAATCCAAGTCCTTCCTAACAAAAGTGCAAAAGGAATGTTGTTCTCAACAAACTTAATAACCTCAAATTCTTCTTCTGTCGATGTTCCATGAGCACTCATAGGTACATGAGTAAGTCTTCCACATAGGGTTATCATCTTTCCTTTAAAAAATACTATTCCTCCCAATGAAGGAATCATAGTAGGCTTTCCCAAAATTTCCCGAGTACTTTCTGGTATAATGTTCACCTGTGTTTCTGCATCCAATACACAGTCTATGTTGAAGTCTCCTATTCTTGTTTCTATGCACTACTTCTATTTTAAGATCTCTGGTAAACTGATGTCTCTGTGATCATTCAATGTTTCTTTCATTTGCAATAATATAGCCTCTGATTCTTTTTGGTTCTTTAGCATATTCGTAGTCTCTTGACCTTCCTCGTGGTTTTCTTGTCTCATGTTCATCTTCTCAACTTTAGCAATCATTCTAGGGCAATCCAAAACTTCATGTCCATCAACTTTACAACTATAAAAAAGAGTCAAATAGGACCTCTACCAGGGTATTCCTTAGCAAGATGTCCCGGTCTTCTGCAACTATAACAAAGAGTCAATCCCCTCTTTCTCTTAAAGGATCCCCAACCTTTCCTGTACTATGCACTGGGATCACAGTGATGGACCTGCAAAAAAATCCTTCTAGGATCTTGCATCCACTTGTTAGTCCAAAAATTCTTTCTATGCATAGGAATAACATATCTTTCACTATTTCTATTAGGTATACTCATATCACATCTTGTTTCTTCTAGTCGTGCCCTAGTTTTCAGACTAGGACAAAATCTATCAAACATACCTAGATCCATTCTTTCGAAACAAAAATTTCCACTTATCTTACCTTTATCAGAGCACAAAGCTTTAAGATCTTACCTCTTTTCTTCAGTTCTCAGCAATCATAGTTTCAGGTCCCAACAAAAAAACCATTTGTTGGCATAGGGGCAGACCCAGGGTTATATGCTTCAACATCGCACCAAAAAAACCCTAACTATCGACCCTTTCAGAAACACTTGCGAAGCAGATGAAGTCTCACCCGAGGTAGAGGCAAGGGGGTTGCAGGACTCAAGTGTCTACAACCTAGCTGGGACACAGATCTGTGATCACAATACTTAACAGAGCACTTAGCAATTAACATTCATTAGTCTTTGACCCTTATTCACATCACAAGTAAAAACCCTAATTACATAACAATGTAGTATTCATCAAGGTCTAAGCACATCTAACCATTCAACACATAACATCAAAGCATAGCTAGCATTCATTCATAATATTAAGCACTAAGATACTACATCAGATGCATCTAACATACATAAAGATTACAACACTAAGCATAAATCACATCAATAACATATCAACCACATCGCACAAAGAAACCACAACACATGATATACGTGGTTCACCCCCAGCGCGGGGCTACGTCCACCAACTCTTCTTCTTCTTTATTAGCTTCTTCAATCTCCTTACAGGCACCAGGCCACAAAGCCAACTCCGCATAGGATAGGAGATCTTCACGCACCTCGCTAGATCCTCCTTCCCCGAGTTAGGTCCAAGCACCAAGACTTTACACAGTCTATGCACAAAGAACTTACAAAACACTTGCACTTAGTTCTTCAAGCCTTAACACATCTTCTTGCACATAACTAACATTAGCACTAAGCCATTTTCCTACTAGGTCTACTTCTTACATCGCCTAGCTATCTATTTATACATTCCAAAAGGGGCCTAAACACGGGTAAACCCATGGGACGACATCCCATACCTGTTACATACACCCTAAACCCAAAAATCCCACAAAAGGGGGCGAGATCCCATGATCTCCACTTTGCCCGGGCGCTCCGTCTTCGACCAATGTGTCGAAGTCCCAAAAATGGTCAAACATGACCAAGGTTCTCCAAAACTTGGTCGAGGGCCGACAGGCCCCCAACACTCACATGTGAATCGTCCCGAGTCACTCTGATCTGGGCAATTCTACTTCGAAGGCCTCAAGATTGGCTCGAGCTACCTCGACTTGCTACTTCGCCAGAGCCTCCTACTCGGTGAACTCCTAAATGACTTTCTCAGTGACAGGTCCTTCCAAGCGCCATTCCACTATGGTGACCACTTGTTCCAGTTGTGCACCTTGTCCCTCGATCTCCTCAAAAAGTGTGCAGGATTTTTCCTGTACTGGCTTGAGTCTCTAGGTCACTTCCATGACTCTACTCTAGATGGCATGGACCTGTTGCTGAATTGCGCGCTGTTCCTATGAGATTTTCATCTTCTCAATCCCTGAAAGCAGTTTTAGCTGCGCTTGCACTGTCGATGCTTGTTGCTTTTCCTCTTGGAGCTGTAATTCTAATGTTCTTAGTTCCGGGTCCTCTGCAAGGCACTCATAGGTCTACGCACTTTGATTGCTGAGTTACTTGCATTCTAACGCCAATGCCTTGATTCTTTCGACTACACTCCAGACAGTTTCTTCCCTTTGATCTTGCACTTCCTGCATAGTGCTCGACACTGCTTGCAATTCCAATTCTGCTACTCTTGCTTGGAGCTGCTGAATGGCTTCAGCGAGCTTCCCTACTTGGCTCTCAGTTGTATCTTCTTCCATCAGTGCCAACCCCGACACTGAGAAAAGTGATTGAGTGACTTCTTCTCTAACTCCAATCTACTCCGTGAGCAACTGATCTTTCTCTCTCTGGATCTGCTCTCTTTCCTCTTCAAACTTCGCTCGAAGGTCATCTTTCTCTTGTTGCACAACCCGAATTTGCTCTAGGACTTCCTCCTTTGCTTGCTTCAAGGCCTCTGTGGCCTGTTCTTTTTCCTTTTGTACTTGATGAAGGCAAGCCTCTATCACATCTATTAATCTGCATAGTTGGGTAGGCTCATCTCCTACTTCTATACCCTCTGATGACAATGACGCAGTAGACACTGCATGACTTGAATAGAGATCCTGTTGTAATCCTTTGAGCTCCACCTCGATCCTGTCATACATTGTCTCCTATTTGGCTTTGTTTCATTGCAAAATGTCCTTCGAGGTATTTGATATAGCTGTGATGATGAGGTCAATATCATCTACCATAAGTACAGTATGTAATTGAGGCTTATTGGCTCGTGATTTCTTCCGCGGCGAGGGTTTCTTTGGAGAAACCTTTCTTTTCTTTGACGTCTTGGCCTATGTAAGGGGATCTTTAGGCTGTGTCACTTCACCCTGTTCCTGCTTGTCTTCTTCTCCTTTGTCCTCTTCTTGGTCTACTTCATCATCTCCTCCTCTTCCAAGTGAATCATGCACAGTTTCCTCTGATGCGCTGTCTATTTTCTGCACCTCTTCCTTATTTTTATTCTTGTTGCTGCTAGGTCCATCATATTCGTCTTGGGTGACCACAGGACTTCCAATGATATCGGGGTTGGAGAGGCCTGTCTGCTCGACTGGTACAAGGAATTTAGCTGGCCATTCCTTGGTTATCTCCTCCATGTCTTCATCAGTTAGTTTGTAATATGACTGGAGCTCTTCCTTGATTTCATTCCTATGCAAAGTGATATATATAAAGTGTTGGTCTGCGTGGAACTTTGTGAGTGGCTTGAACCGATGGAGTGTATTCAGATTCATTTGAGGGAATGACTTAATGGCTCGCGTGAGTTGTAGATAGTAAGTGTGGAAGATAGTGTTCGACTGCCACTGCTTCACCATATCGCTTGAGTACCACAAGGTGGTGAACCTCGTGGCCAGTGGTTCAGACGGCTCGACTTCTGGGAAGGTCGCTCCTTCTGACATCTCCCAAGCAACAAAGGCAATGAGGATCAACAACTAGCTGAAGTGAAACTCGTAGCCCTGTTCCTGTGCTTCATGAAAATCCTGCTCCAACTGGTTGATGAGGTAGCTTGCCTAGTTCATCTTCATCCCTTCAATTCACTTTCCCACGAGGTCGATGACGAACCCCATGATGAGCTTGCCTGCTATCTGCTGAC
The DNA here is from genome assembly GCA_010110895.2 of Picea sitchensis. Classification (NCBI taxonomy): domain Eukaryota; kingdom Viridiplantae; phylum Streptophyta; class Pinopsida; order Pinales; family Pinaceae; genus Picea; species Picea sitchensis. The sequence continues at coordinate 152,535 of SNQJ01S0045008.1, forward strand.
AAGCTAGGCGCACTGTGCCATTTTGATGGAGGCTACCTTGTAGCCTCGCTTCCCCTTCTCTACATCGCCATAGGTGTCCTTTATTTGCTGTGCTAGGGAGAGATTTGCAACCTTCCCTGGGTAAAAATACTAAGAGGTTAGTCCTTGCATGCTCAATCCAGTGATCTGGTGGATCAGCGCTGGATCTATAGTAATGCGCCTATCCAACCATAGGTACCCACCTTGGAAGCACAACAAAAGGAGTTTAACGCATGCGTTAACCTCTTGATGTCTGCCGAAGTGTGGTATATTCATCACATTAAGGATTGTTAATCTCACGATGTCCATGGTCCACGTCTGGGGAAATATCTTCGACTTCTTCCTTGTTGTCTTTGTTAAGTACTTATCTTTAGCTCACGATCGCATTCTACTCGTTGAGAGATTTTCAATGATTATACTCTTGCTCAATTCCAAGCTTCGAGCACAAAGCTATGGCCATTTGAAGTTTCCTAAGAATTTTCTCCTTCCTAGGGTATCAAGCCCACATGACATCACACATGCTAGCTGACATGGAATTGTACTATCCACTTTCATTTAATGTTTTTTGAGGTGATTTGGCCCTACGAGGATTATTGCATTTGAGAAATTTTCCTTTGATGTGCTTGTACCACATCCTTAACATCTTTAACTTCATGCCATTTCACAACTTCCTTGAGTTTCTTATCGCACAAGTGAAAACTTTTCATTTGGTGACATATTGCACAAAGTTTATCTTTGTGCGATACATTGCATTGCATGAAATTTTCCTTCCCATGACACTTCCCCTTTTATTTCTCTCATTCCTCAATCTCGTATCACATTCCATGAAAACTTCATGTTCAATGACATATCACACCCAATAATTTTGTTGCTTGATACGACACACCCACAAAAATTTCTGATGCCACAACAATCCCATCATGAGGCCTAAGGTCTTCCCTCTGGTGATATATCATGGCATAAAAGTTTGTGGTTTGTTCTGTCGCATCAACGAAAAACTTACCAACTTTTTCCATGCTCCTCGTATTGCACACTAGAACTTCTTCAAAAGTGTGATGTATGACACCATGAAAACCTTTTCCCCTACGCGACATGTTGGCCAAGTCAATCTCAAATCTTGAACCTTGCCAATTCTCAAAGTTTGCATCGTATCACATAGAGTTTATTTTTGTGCGATATGGGTTGCATTGCATGAAAATAAACTTCATGCGATATGCCCTAAACTACCCATTTTTTCCTTAAAACTTATCTGGGTTTTTGCTAATGCTTCTTCAAGGTAAAATACTCCCTTGAGGCCTTCTTTTCTCTTTTATTTGTCTTGTCACATCGTTGGAAAGTTTGGCCTCTCTGGTGTATCACACACCAACAATTTAATTATGTGATATGTGTTGTCACAGTCATCAATCTTTTGGAACCACACGATACATTAATCACAGGTTTATTGCACTATACAAAGTTTATTTGTGTGTGACGTTCCTCTCCTCTCCTCCTTATTGTGTGGTCGTAATGTTAGGTCCCAATGACATGTCATAAGAATTTTTTCTTCTTGCTATATGTCACACTTGGGAAAAATCCCCCCCAACATGACGCGACACTATGCCACGTGTCCCTACCTCGGTTCACACACCCTTAAATTATTTGTCTTACAACAAGACTCTAGCTTCATTCAGGTCTTCATATTGTGTGCTTGAAAATGTTTGGGGGTGTGATGTAGCACACAACAATTGCACCACAAAAATTTGTGGTGTGATACATTGCACCACGCAAACATTTTCAACCTTGCGATTATCCATGATCCTGTGCACTTTCACATCTTTCGACGTATTGGATGAAAATAATTTTCATGTGAAACAGGTTGCATCGCACAAAAATTATTTTCATATGATACAGGTTGTATGACATAAATTATTTTCATACTGATGGGCCTCCAAATTGTGTATTTTATGACCCATCCTAAATCTACATTCAATACATTCTTGCCCCTAAGTCACAACCTTCATGAGAAAAAAACATCCTTTTGATGACAAATATGACCTTTTTATTTGATTATATATGATTAACTTAATTCAAGTTGAAATGTGACATATGATTGATCTTAGATTAATTTGTGGTTTTTATTATTGCATATGTTATGTATGAATATTAATGTGATCTACAAAGTCTAAGTGTAGGAAATCAAATCATCCAGACCAGATTAATCTCCCTCATTCATGGTTCCACACAAACTTGATGACTATTGAGATTTTTAAGGGATGTTGTCCCCCCACCAAATAGATTGCACAATTTTAGGAGATTTTGGGACGACCTTCACCAATCAAGGGATTGACTAGGATTAGATATGATTCCTTTTCAAGTATAAGTATAAG